>JAPXFY010002527.1:17500-26698 GCA_030674185.1 Monoplex corrugatus
TGTTTTACCCAGTCTATATTTTATACTGGTATTTTATCAGCCTTCCGCTGAAATAACGTTGCTTTACTTCAACCACAGGGGGTTGCTTTACTTCAACCACAGGGGTTGTTCGAACGGCTCGATAATGGCCAGGCATGATGCTCCGGACACAGCCCATTTCTGCTGTTCAGCAAGGTCTGACATGCCCCCGAAAGGGGTCCCAAGTTTGCCGTCTTTCCGAGCAGCCAGCAGGTCTCTCCCTGCGGTCATCAAGCCTGATTCCCTGAAGTCAATGGCCAAGCCACAAGTCAAAGTTGACAAGAAACACCTGAGGGTGCGGATGATACAGTATGAGACAGAACTATACTCGTGATGCGAGTTAGCGCGGAGAAACAGATTATACATATATCTACATGTATGTCAAAATGGTCCCTTTCTTTTTATACAGAATTAAGTACATGTATCTATGTCAAAAATGGTCCCTTGTTTTTATACAGAATTAAGTACATGTATCTATGTCCAAATGGTCCCTTGTTTTTATACAGAATTAAGTACATGTATCTATGTCAAAATGGTCCCTTGTTTTTATACAGAATTAAGTACATGTATCTATGTCAAAATGGTCCCTTGTTTTTATACAGAATTAAGTACATGTATCTATGTCAAAATGGTCCTTTCTTTTTATACAGAATTAAGTACGTGTATCTATGTCAAAATGGTCCCCTTGTTTTTATACAGAATTAAGTACATGTATCTATGTCAAAATGGTCCCTTTCTTTTTATACAGAATTAAGTACATGTATCTATGTCCCTTTTTTTTATACAGAATTAAGTACATGTATCTATGTCAAAATGGTCCCTTTCTTTTTATACAGAATTAAGTACATGTATCTATGTCCAAATGGTCCCTTTCTTTTTATACAGAATTAAGTACGTGTATCTACGTCAAAATGGTCCCTTTCTTTTTATACAGAATTAAGTACGTGTATCTACGTCAAAATGGTCCCTTGTTTTTATACAGAATTAAGTACGTGTATCTATGTCAAAATGGTCCCTTTCTTTTTATACAGAATTAAGTACATGTATCTATGTCCAAATGGTCCCTTTCTTTACATACAGAATTAAGTACATGTATCTATGTCAAAATGGTCCCTTTCTTTTTATACAGAATTAAGTACATGTATCTATGTCCAAATGGTCCCTTTGTTTTTATACAGAATTAAGTACGTGTATCTATGTCAAAATGGTCCCTTTCTTTTTATACAGAATTAAGTACGTGTATCTATGCCAAAATGGTCCCTTGTTTTTATACAGAATTAAGTACATGTATCTAAGTCCAAATGGTCCCTTTCTTTTTATACAGAATTAAGTACATGTATCTATGTCAAAATGGTCCCTTGTTTTTATACAGAATTAAGTACATGTATCTATGTCAAAATGGTCCCTTTCCTTTTATACAGAATTAAGTACATGTATCTATGTCAAAATGGTCCCTTTCTTTTTATACAGAATTAAGTACATGTATCTATGCCAAAATGGTCCCTTTCTTTTTATACATAATTAAGTACATGTATCTATGTCCAAATGGTCCCTTTCTTTTTATACAGAATTAAGTACATATATCTATGTCAAAATGGTCCCTTTCTTTTTATACAGAATTAAGTACATGTATCTATGTCAAAATGGTCCCTTTCTTTTTATACAGAATTAAGTACATGTATCTAAGCTACGCACAAAAAGTTAAGGATCACTATGAGAAAACAGGTGCGTAATAAACTCAGTTCGCTACTGTTATTTATTTCTCAGTCCAGCCAAATTGTTATGAATTCTTGTTCAGCTGTAAGTGGGCGATGTTGTGTTAGTGCGAAAATTGCACGGGATTCTCTACTACTGAGCTTGGCCGCAAACGGAAAAGCGGAAACTTGCGAAAAAGGACCTTGTTTTGGACCGTTCTGCCTGAACACATTGCACAAGCCAGATGGAAAAACCATTATGCACGTGCAAGCACTGCTGTTTTATGTGTGAGATGCTGTCTCTTGCTTGGCTTTATAAGAAGACATTCCACCAGTAGTAGGCCTGATCTGACAATGCCTCCACGACGAAAATTGAGCGAGTTTGAGAGGGGACGAGCTGTTGCATGGTTCCAAGATGGTGTTCCCAAGCGAGAAGTGGCCAGGCGACTTCAGGTGTCCATCTCGGTCATTGTCAGACTGATTCAACGCTTCACAGCCACTGGGAGGGTCCATGAAAGACGCAAATCTGGTCGACCGAAGAAGACAAACCCACGTGAAGATCGTCTCATTGAACGACAAGCCCTGCAGACAAGAACAGCCTCTTCCAGCATCATTCGAAGGCAGCTGAGGGTGGTTACTAACATCAACATCAGCAGCAGACCATACAGAACCGCCTTCATGGGTTTAACCTCCGTTCTCGTCGCCCAGCTGTACGGCCACGCTTAACTCCAGCCCATAGGGCAGCACGCCGCGCCTTCTGCAGACGTCACGTGAGGTGGACACGTCAGATATGGTCCCAGGTCCTGTTCAGTGATGAAAATCACGCTTCACCATGAACCACAACGACGGCTGACTGAGGGTCTGGAGGCGCCCAGGGCAACGCTTTATTGACACCACTGTCCAAGAAAGGTGGCCTTTGGTGGAGGTTCTGTAATGGTCTGGGGGGCCTTCAGCCTTCACCACAGAACACCCCTTGTATCATGTACAGGGTAACCTGACTGGCCTCCGATACCGGGATGAGATCCTTCGACCGCTGGCTGTGCCTACACACTGCAGCAGATGGGACTTCTGTCTACCTGGATGACAACGCTCGCCCCCACAGGGCAAGAGTGGTCAACGACTTCCTGCAGCAGTCTGGAGTCAACAGAATGGAGTGGCCAGCATGCAGTCCCGATCTCAACCCGACTGAGAAACCTCTGGGATGAGCTGGATCGCAAAGTGAGGAGCAACCACCCCCCCTCCCAGGGATGCCCAACACCTCTACCAGATGCTGCAGGCTGAGTGGCAGGCGCTTCCACAGAGGATCTTCACCAACCTGGTCAACTCGATGAGGACTTGCTGCGTCGAGTGCCAGAACAGCCATGGCGGTTACACGCATTACTGAACTTTTGGGAGCATCAGAATGCCCTGTCTTGTGGATTTCAATGACTTTGGAAATCAAATTTCGATACGAACCCACTTTGATCAAATGTACACACCAAACGATTGCTCGAAATTGAAGGCAATTGTGTATCGTTATCACTAAAGCATGGAATTAAATGTTTGCCAAACTTCAACGCATTGGCTTTCTTATTTTGAAAGTTATGAATTTTTGTGCAAGTGATCCTTAACTTTTTGTGCATAGTGTATGTCAAAATGGGTCCCTTGTTTTTTATACAGAATTAAGTACATGTATCTATGTCCCTTCTTTTTATACAGAATTAAGTACATGTATCTATGTCAAAATGGTCCCTTTCTTTTTATACAGAATTAAGTACATGTATCTATGTCAAAATGGTCCCTTTCTTTACATACAGAATTAAGTACATGTATCTATGTCAAAATGGTCCCTTCTTTTTATACAGAATTAAGTACATGTATCTATGTCAAAATGGTCCCTTTCTTTTTATACAGAATTAAGTACATGTATCTATGTCAAAATGGTCCCTTTCTTTACATACAGAATTAAGTACATGTATCTATGTCAAAATGGTCCCTTCTTTTTATACAGAATTAAGTACATGTATCTATGTCAAAATGGTCCCTTTCTTTACATACAGAATTAAGTACATGTATCTATGTCAAAATGGTCCCTTTCTTTTTATACAGAATTAAGTACATGTATCTATGTCAAAATGGTCCCTTTCTTTTTATACAGAATTAAGTACATGTATCTATGTTAAAATGGTCCCTTGTTTTTATACAGAATTAAGTACATGTATCTATGTCAAAATGGTCCCTTGTTTTTATACAGAATTAAGTACATGTATCTATGTCCCTTCTTTTTATACAGAATTAAGTACGTGTATCTATGTCAAAATGGTCCCTTTCTTTTTATACAGAATTAAGTACATGTATCTATGTCCAAATGGTCCCTTTCTTTTTATACAGAATTAAGTACATGTATCTATGTCAAAATGGTCCCTTTCTTTACATACAGAATTAAGTACATATATCTATGTCAAAATGGTCCCTTTCTTTTTATACAGAATTAAGTACATGTATCTATGTCAGAATGGTCCCTTTCTTTTTATACAGAATTAAGTACATGTATCTATGTCCAAATGGTCCCTTTCTTACATACAGAATAACGTGAACAACAAAACGAACGTTCGTTTTTAACACACACAATTTCCCTACCTTTTTGATTTCCATACGTCATTAATGTTACGTTTCTCGGCTTGCCGGTGCATTTCTTCTTCTGTATTTATTGATCTATGCAGACAGACAGATACAAATTATCAACGCGGGTTTGAATAAAGGCTTTTTTGGCCAGTAACCTCTAACTTTGGGGAAAAAAAGTGCCACTGTCAATGTCACTGTCTCACCCCATTTCCCCTCTCATTTACAAATAGTCCTACCCCTTTGTCTAAATCCTTCTTCTCTCCTTCCGCCCCTAACCCCGCCCGATCCCTCTCAAGTTTCTCTCTTTCAATATCTTCTATCTCTTCCAAAATCTTTTCTGCCCCCTGTCCCACAATCTCTCTCTCTCTCTCTCTCTCATCTCTCTCTCTCTCTCTTCTCTCTCTCTCTCCCCAACTTTTCTCTCTAACCCAAGTCTCTCTTCTTCCCCCCCCCCCCCCTTTCCCAGTTTCTCTCTTCTCTCTCTCTCTCTCTCTCTCTTTCCCAGCTCGTCCTCTTTTCTCTCTACCCAAGTCCCTCTTCTTCCCCCCTTCTCTCTCTCTCTCTCTCTCTCTCCAACTCGTCCTCTTTTCTCTCTCCCTGAGTCCCTGTTCTTCCTCCCCCCCCCCCCTCTCTCTCTCTTTCTCTTTCCCAACCCATCTTCTCCACCCTCTCCCTGAGTCCCTCTTCTTTACCCCACCCCCCACCCCCCTTCTCCCCGGTCCGTCCTATTTTACCACCGAAAGAGACATTAGCTATCAGCAAAGCAATAGTAATGTAAAACACGGTGTCGGGCTCTGGCCCATGCTCTGTTTAGTCAAACTGTCATCCTAGCCACAGTTAGACACCCCGACTGAACACCGAATTCCTGCTCCGAAAACTGATCTACGTGTAGGCCCTACATAAATCGAGCCTACCTATGTCAGGTAGCGTATACCGGAACAACATGCCAGCAGTGTTTTGTTGCTAGTGTCAGCGGTGACATGTATATCTCCTTACATGTCATCATCATCATCATCAAGTCCCTTGCCTCATGGCGTTGGCGATCATGGCCCTCTATATGTATGTATCCCTTGTTGCCGCAAGCACATCTTCCACCTCTCTGTCCTCAGCCACCCTGAAAGTCCGCCAGTATTTTCTCCCCTGGGTCTACCTGGTGCTCTCTTTCCCTACAGATTTCCTGTTGTGACCAGGTGCTCTAATTCCCCTTTCCTCATAAAATGTCCCCATAAATGTTTGCCTGTCTTTTCCTAATCTTTCTTATCAATGATCCTCTTGCGTCTGCCGCCGTCAAGACTGTTGTTTGTTTTCTTTGCTGTCCTTGCAACTCTCAACATTCTTCTTAGAAACCACGTCTCAGCTGCCTCAATCCCTTGTTCTGGCTTTGCGTGTGGCTGCCTTTTTGTCTGCCTAATGCTGTTTTATAATGCACTTGATGATCCATTGTCGTATGGAATTTGATGTATTACTGCAAATATATTGGTATAGTTTATAACATTTTTTTAAACTGTTATTTTGAATCATCTGGGGGGGGGGGGGGTTGTTGTTTTTTTCTCCACAGCCCCCCCCCCCCCCCCCCCCCCGCCCCCATCACGGTGTGAGTCGACATAACCCCCCCCCCTCCTTTCCCTCCTTTGTTTGTTCTTGATGTTTCCTTTAATCAGTTTAATGTCTTCTGTTCCTTTCAGTCTGTCATTGCCCGTTTATGGTTATGGGTCTGTCTCTCGTTCAACCCCGCTCCCTCTTTTAACCTCTCCACCCTCTCTCTTCCAACCTCTCCTCTCTCTCTCTGCCTTTCAACATTTCCCTTCTCCTCATCTCTTCTCTTCTTTCTCTCTCTCCTCTCTCTCTCTCTCTCCTCTTTCATTTCCACTTTCTTCCTCTTTTAATAACCCCCTTCTCTCTCTCTTTCAACCCCCCCTCCCTCTTTTAACCTCTCCCCCTCCTCTTTTCCAACCTCTCCTCTCTCTCTTCTTTCCACATTTCCTCTCTCTCTCTCTGTCCCTCTCTCCTCTCTCACTTTCTTCTTCTTTAACCTTTCTTCTCTCTGTCTTTTCAACCCCGCTCCCTCTTTTAACCTCTCCCCCCTCTCTCTTCCAACCTCTCCTCTCTCTCTGTCTTTCAACATTTCCTGTCTCTCTCTCACGTTCTTCCTCTTTAACCCCTCTTATCTCTCTCTTTCAACACCGCTCCATCTTTAACCTCTCTCCCCCTCTCTCTTCCAACCTCTCCTCTCTCTCTGTCTTTCAGCATTTCCTCTCTCCTCTCTCTCTCTCTCTCTCCCCTCTCTCTCTCTCTCTTTCAACTTCTCACTTTCTTCCTCTTTTAAAACCCCCCTTCTCTCTCTTTTTCAACCCCGCTCCCTCTTTTAAACCTCTCCCCCTCTCTTTTCCAACCTCTCCTCTCTCTCTGTCTTTCACCATTTTCCTCTCTCTCTCTCTCAACTTCTCACTTTCTTCCTCTTTTTAACCCCTCTTCTCTCTCTCTTTCAACCCCACTTTCCCTCTTTTAAAACCTCCTCCCCTCTCTTTTCCAACCCCTCATCTCTCTCTTTCAACTTCTCACTCCCTGCCTCTTTTACCCCTCCTCTCTCTTTCAACCTCGCTCCCTTTTTTAACCTCTTCCCCTCTCTTTTCCAACCCCCCTCTCTTTCTTTCAACCCTCCTCCTCCTCTCTCTCTCTCTTTCAGCTTCTCACTTTCTTCCTCTTCTAAACCTCTTCTCTCTCTCTCTGCCTCCTCTCGGCCCCTCTTGTCTCTCTGCCCGTCTTTCTTTCTCGATCCCTCCTCCCCTTCTCCTCTCGACCCCTCCTTTCTCTCTCTGTCTCTCTCGACCCCTCCTTTCTCTCTCTGTCTGTCTCTCTCGACCCCTCCTCCCTCTCTCTGTCTCTCTCGACCCCTCCTTTCTCTCTCTGTCTCTCTCGACCCCTCCTCCCCCCCCCTCTCTCTCTCTCTCCCCCCTCTCTCTCTCTCTGTCTTTCTCGACCCCTCCTCTCTATCTCACTCTCTCTCTTTCTCCCTCCCTCTGTCTGTCTGTCTGTCTGTCTCTCTCTTTTCTTTCAACCCCCATCTCCTCTCCTCTCTCTCTCTCTCCTCTCTCTCCTCTCTCCTCTCTCTCTCTCTCTCTCCATTTCCACCCCCACTGAGTATGCAGGACTCGTAGTGCAGTGCGAAAACGGAGAACAGTGTGCCTGAGTTCATCAGCACAGATTCAGATGTAGAACATCTTTCTAACAGTAAATCCCTGATTACAGAGGTTTACCTCTCCACAAGTCCCCAACTGATCAATAACTGATTCTGTCTGTCTGTCTGTCTGTCGTTTTTTTTTTCTTTTTGTTTTTTGTTTGTTTTTTTGGTTTGTGTTTTTTTTTTTCTCTCTCCTTTTTCTTTTCTTTCTTCTTTCTTTCTTACACTCTTTTTTTCATTCTTTACTTATTTTTTATTTGGGGCACATGAAAGAATAACAGAGCGCGAGGATACAGACCCCAGAGGAAAGGGGAAGAGAGAGAGAGAGAGAACAGCGTAAAAAAGATATAAAAGGGGGGAATGAAAAAGAGGGAAGAGTGAAAAGGGGAAGGTGAATGTGGTGGGGGGTTTTTGTGGGGTTTTTGGTGTGTGTGTTGGTGGTGTGTGGTGGGGTGTGTGTGTGGTGTGTGTTGTGTTGTGTTTGTGTGTGTTTTGTGTGTGGGGTTTTGTTTTTTTATGTTTTTTTATGGGGAAAAAGGGAAAAATTAGGGCCCCCGGAAAAAGGGAAAAACTTGGGGGGAAAAAAAACACCAGTCGCCCCCCGGGGGAAAAAATTGGACGGACTTGCGGGGGGCGAGGACAAGGGGCGGGGATTATTTTTCAGCGACAGGGGATAATTTTGCGGGGGGCCCATTCCCCAAACCCCCCCCGCGGCGGGCACATGATGATGATGGATATCTTTGCTACTACAAAAAAATTTTTTTTTTTTGTTTTGTTTTTTTTGTTTTTTTTTTTTTGGTTTTTTACATTATTTTTTGTTTTACTGTTGCCTCTTTTTTTTATGCTTTTTTTTTTTTTTTTTCAATAAATGTTGACCAACACATAACAGAGTCTTTTTTCTCATTAATTACTGTCGTAAATTTTTCTGACCCTTATTTGTTAGGGTTCTCTGCTTTTTTAAAAACTATATTTTAAAAACTGTAGGGGTAAAACTGAGTAAGACAATTTTCTGTACCTAGTTTTCTATTTTTGAGTAAAAAATTTTTCCCCCCCCCCCCCCCCCCCCCCCCCCCCCCCCCCCCCCCCCCCCCCTTTCTCTTTTTTTCTTGTATGTATTGTGTGTTTCGGACCGTATGCCTTGCAAACGGAGAACATGGCCTGAGTTCATCACCGCTTTCAAGGGGAAAAAACACTTTTAAAAATAAACCCCCCATTAAAATTTTTTCCCTCCCCAAGTCCCCCAATGATCAATAACGGATTCTGTCGTTTCTTCTTTCTGTCCGTCCGTCCCCCCTTCTGCCTTCTGCTGTCTCCCCCGCCTTCTGTCTGCCTGTTTTTCTCTCTCTCTTCTCGCTCTTCTTCTCTTTTTACTCTTTTTTTTCATTTATTTATTTTTTATCTATTTATTTTTTTATTCATTTGGCCACTGAGCAATGATAACAAGGGGGGGAGGAAAAGCCGATTGGAGGGAAAAGAGAAAGACGGAGGAGAGAGAAAAGAGAAAGAGAAGAGAGAGAGAGAGAGGGGAAAAGGGAGAGAGAGAGAGAGGAGGGGTGAAAGATATAAAAAGGGAAAATGAATGACGGGGGAAGACGAAAGGGGAAAGTGTGAGAGAGAGGAAAGAAGAGAGAGAAAAAAAGAGAGAGAGAAAAAAAAAGGAGAGAGAGGTGGTGTGTGTTTTGGGGGGTGGTTTTGTTGGGT
>JAPXFY010002528.1:0-5000 GCA_030674185.1 Monoplex corrugatus
GGTCATACACCCCTGAAATGGAACTTTTCATGTATCGATAGGATGAATGTGAATTGTTGAACAACAAACGCCTAATGGTGCTGGATCGGACAGAGTATCATTGCCTCACAACTCTTTGAACATTCACCTCCCAGCTCCTGACGCCACATGGTAGCCATTTTTACAATCAGTGGAGGGCTGTCCACGCTCTGCGTGACCCATTCAGACCCATTTATCAGTTACCCCTTTAGTACCCTCACACACGCACGCACACACACACACACACACACACACACACACACACACACACACACACACACACAAACACACAAACACACACAAATAAGCATACTCGTGTGTCTGTTGTGTGTGTGTGTGTGTGTGTGTGTGTGTGTGTGTGTGTGTGTGTGTGTGTGTGTGTGTGTGTGTGTGTGTGTGTGTGTGTGTGTGTGTGTGTACTAAGGACTTCTGAAATGTTTAAACTTTAAAGAGAGTCCGTTTCCAAATGTGGACTTCTTCTTTCGTAACCTTCCAGGATGTGAGCAATATCTGACTGATCATTACAGTGCCTGACGTTTGGCGTACATCGTCTGATCAGAAATAGGACATTGCTAGAGAGGAAAGGAAAAAAGTGCTAGAGAGGAAAGGAAAAAAGTGCTAGAGAGGAAAGGAAAAAAGTGCTAGAGAGGAAAGGAAAAAAGTGCTAGAGAGGACAGGAAAAAAGTGCTAGAGAGGAAAGGAAAAAAGTGCTAGAGAGGAAAGGGAAAAAGTGCTAGAGAGGACAGGGAAAAGTGCTAGAGAGGACAGGGAAAAGTGCTAGAGAGGACAGGAAAAAAGTGCTAGAGAGGACAGGGAAAAGTGCTAGAGAGGACAGGGAAAAGTGCTAGAGAGGAAAGGAAAAAAGTGCTAGAGAGGAAAGGAAAAAAGTGCTAGAGAGGAAAGGAAAAAAGTGCTAGAGAGGAAAGGAAAAAAGTGCTAGAGAGGAAAGGAAAAAAGTGCTAGAGAGGAAAGGAAAAAAGTGCTAGAGAGGAAAGGAAAAAAGGATTTTGTGAAACTAATGTCTCTCCTTCTGGTGGGCTGTTGTTGTTGGTGGTGGTGTTTAATTTTGTTTTGTCGTTTTGGTTTTCCTGTTTGTTGGTTCGTTTTGTTTTTTTCTCTCTTTTGTTTTGTTTTGTTTTGTTTTGTTTTGTTTGGGGGAACGGGTGTTGATTAATTTCTTGGTATGTTTGTTCGGTTGGGTGTTTTGTTTTTTGTTGTTGTTGTTTGTTTGTTTTTTTTTTGGGGGGGGGGGTCCTTTTGACGTGCAATATGAAATCCCATGTGTAGTGCTATTGACACTGTTGATTTATATTTTATCATAGAGTACTGCAGACTGCATAATTACCTTTGTATCCATTACAGAGTACTTCAAACTGTATAACTGATTCAGTATACTCCAAATTAATAACCGTAGCATTGCTCTTTTTCACCGGCCCAATTACAGACACCTACACTGGTCTGGTTAGATTATAGATATGGTGTACTAATTAAACGCGGATTTTAGAAAAATCTTATTTTTCTTTGCCTAGGAGTGTACGTGCCATCGTCTAGTGATGAAGGGAAGGAGCCAAACAAACAGGGTCAGATTTCAAGCAGTGACAGGAGCTACACGGTGGCCATTGTTGTTCCGATCTTTGTCATCCTGGCCATTCTTGGAGGCCTGGGCTTTTTCATGTATCGCCGACATCAGAAAAACAGGAGTGGTCAACTGTTGGAGGGCAGTGGACCAAATCCCTCTGGTCCAGTGTCCTTCAGTCGTGGTGGCGTGGTCAGGTTTGTGAACAGAATGCGGGGCCGTGGGAAGGAAGAGGCAGGTCCTGAACTCCCAGGTGTAATCAACCCAGGGTGTGATCAGGCTATCTGTAACCCCGATTATGATAATGCAGCGGGTGTGTTTGCTGCTGATCATGTAGATTTTGCCACTGACGCATAAATGGTCTATTATATGTTTATGTATTCATTAACACTTGTGCATACAGTTGAAATACTGTATTTCCATTTTTGCGTCTCATTTGGTTTCATACCTGCATAGTATCATCTTGTATTGTATTGTGTCATCTCAGTCGGTTTTTATACCTGCGTAACATCATCTTGTATTGTGTCATCTCAGTCGGTTACGAACCAGCATATCATTGTCTTGTATTGTGTCATCTCAGTCGGTTACGAACCAGCATATCATTGTCTTGTATTGTGTCATCTCAGTCGGTTACGTACCAGCATAACATTGTCTTGTATTGTGTCATCTCAGTCGGTTACGTACCAGCATAACATTGTCTTGTATTGTGTCATCTCAGTCGGTTTCGCACCAGCATATCATTGTCTTGTATTGTGTCATCTCAGTCGGTTTCGCACCAGCATATCATTGTCTTGTATTGTGTCATCTCAGTCGGTTACGTACCAGCATATCATTGTCTTGTATTGTGTCATCTCAGTCGGTTTCGCACCAGCATATCATTGTCTTGTATTGTGTCATCTCAGTCGGTTTCGCACCAGCATATCATTGTCTTGTATTGTGTCATCTCAGTCGGTTTCGTACCAGCATATCATTGTCTTGTATTGTGTCATCTCAGTCGGTTACGTACCAGCATATCATTGTCTTGTATTGTGTCATCTCAGTCGGTTACGTACCAGCATATCATTGTCTTATATTGTGTCATCTCAGTCGGTTACGTACCAGCATATCATTGTCTTGTATTGTGTCATCTCAGTCGGTTACGTACCAGCATATCATTGTCTTGTATTGTGTCATCTCAGTCGGTTACGTACCAGCATATCATTGTCTTATATTGTGTCATCTCAGTCGGTTACGTACCAGCATATCATTGTCTTGTATTGTGTCATCTCAGTTGGTTTCGTACCAGCATATCATTGTCTTATATTGTGTCATCTCAGTTGATTTCATTCTGCATAGCATCATCACTCCATTCCCGCCTATCTTTCTCGCAGTCTCTGCCTTTCTCCCATCCTTCTTTCGAGCACATTGAAGTATCCTTCCAATCCACCCCTCACCCCATCACCTTCTCCTGTGTCTATCGACCCCCACCTAGCTCTGCCAACAAACTTACCACATCCACGTTTCTCTCTGACTTTGACCAATTGCTTGACCACTACTGCCTCTTACCTGGAAATCTCATCATTCTAGGTGACATCAATGTCCACTATGACAACACTCACCGTTATGACACAAGACAATCATCAACTCTCTGTCCAATCACAATATGACTCAACACATTTCTGAATCAACCCATCAAAAAGGTCACATTCTTGACTGGATCATTTCTCGTGATCACCACAATTCCGCTACTGACAACTGCTTAGTTCTTTCTACCCGTCTAACTTCAGCCCTTCCATCTGACCACTCTGCAATTCTCTGTTCTTCGACATTTCTCCTCCTTCCCGTACCATGCGCACAGTGACTCGACGCAATCTCAAATCTATCGACCTCTCCACATTTTCATCTGATGCCTCCCGTCTCCTTTCTGAAAAGTCACATAACCTTGCCGATGAATTCTATACTACTCTCCACCATCTTCTGGACACTCATGCTCCAGCCACAACCCGTCTTTTACCTGACCGCCCCCCTACCCCCTGGCTCACTCATGAGATCGCCTGTGCAAAACGTGCCCGCCGCAGAGCAGAGCGCCGCTGGCGCAAATCCAAACTCACTGTACACAGGCAATTTTTCCAAGCCTCTAAAACAAAAGTATCCACCCTCATTGCATCAGCAAAAACAAGCTATTTCCAAACCAAAATCCTGAATGCCACTTCTTCAAAAGAACTCTTTACAACCATGAATCATCTCCTTGGCACACGAAAAGATTTACCTCTCCCAACAAAACATACAAATGAAGAACTCCCATCTGTATTCTCCAACTATTTCACCACCAAAATACAAACTCTTCGTGACAGGCTTGACAGGACACCCTGTCAACCATGCCCACCTGACCCTTCCTTCTCTGGCACACCTCTTACTACTTTTACCCCAGTCTCACAAGAAGAAATTCTCAACACAATCAGATCCATGTCGTTCAAAACCTGCGAACTGGATCCTCTTCCAGGTTCTCTCTACGCCGATTGTCTCCCTACTCTCCTCCCATTCATCACTGACATCATCAACACTTCTCTTCAAACTGGAACTGTCCCAGATTCTTTCAAGACTGCTATTGTTCACCCTCTCCTCAAGAAACACAATTTAGACCCAAATGAACTGAAAAATTACCGGCCTATCTCTAATCTCTCTTTCTTGTCAAAACTCCTTGAAAAAGTCGTCCTCAACCAGCTGAACTTTCACCTGTCTGCCAACAATCTCCTCAATCCTTTCCAGTCAGCCTACCGCCAGTGCCATAGCACTGAAACTGCCTTACTACACATTCTCAACAATCTCCTCCTTGCAACTGATACTGGCAAAGTCTCTCTCCTCACACTCCTTGATCTGTCTGCAGCCTTCGATACCATTGACCATGGTATTCTCCTTTCTAGACTTCATCATACTTTTGGCATCTCTGACATTACTCTCTCCTTTTTCACTTCGTATTTAACAAACAGAAAACAAACTGTTCTCATCAATGGCACTTACTCTCAACCTGCATACCTGACCTGTGGTGTTCCACAAGGATCTGTCCTTGGCCCTGTTCTTTTCACTCTTTACACCTCCCCCTTGTCCACCATCATCAACTCCCACTCTATAAAACACCACTTCTATGCTGATGACACCCAACTTCAAGACAGTGACTCACCTGATAATATACAGCGCCTGTTGACTCGCACCACTGAGTGTTACTCAGACATTAAGAACTGGATGACGTTCAACAAACTTCAGCTTAATGACGACAAGACAGAAGCTATCCTCATTGGCACCCGTCAGAAACTTTCTCAGCTGCCTCCTCTTTCTCTCCCATTATGTAACACATCAGTCCCAATTTCTGATTCAGCTAAAAACCTTGGTGTCTGCATTGACTCTATCCTCTCCATGAACAACTTTG
>JAPXFY010002529.1:0-5000 GCA_030674185.1 Monoplex corrugatus
TATGGAAAATTATAGAGAGCATATTATATACAATTATATTTTACAATGTGATTCCCCTCCGAGTGGAGACAGGCTGCAGAGGGGATTGAGTGAGGTCAGGATTTTATGCGGAGGAGAAAAGGTGAGTTTTGAGAGCGGACTTGAAGGAGACAAAAGTAGGTTGCTGACGGACTGAGAGAGGAAGTTTGTTTTTGCAAGAGATCAATAGATGTCACTGGATATGATTTTTCGTCTGAGTATGATTTTCTTTAATTGCATTTCAGACTTGTAAGGTTTACAATAAGCATGGTTGTCAACTGTTGTCTTTTATCTTAACCTGGTTGTCGTTTTTGACGTGGTGTTAGCCCTGATATGGCTCTAGTAGTCGGCTGGGTTATAAGCAATATGAACTGAACAGATAATTGGGTACGTGTATTAAGTGCATTTTGGGCTCTACACTAGGAAGGTGAGATAGGCTGAAGCAATTTTCGGTAACTTAAGCCCGTTTTCGTATATGATTTGGTGTCCTTAGGTATGCTTAAATTTTTGTTCGGGTGTGTTTTTTTAAATCCCATGTGCGATAAAGTGGACGGAATGGTCAACGCCAGGGGCATGTCCTTAATTCGTGTGAGCGAATGCATTGATGTGCTTACTTAATTTTGTTTCTTTTTTTTTTTCCTATTGAAGTTTTTTATGTTTTAAAGTGGTTACAGCCCTGATATGACTCTACGCAGTCGGCTGGGCTTTAAACAACAACAACAATAACAATAACAAGTAGTCAACTAGGTGATAACTATGTGTGCCTGTACCTTGCCCTTGAAAGAGATTGGCTCGGATGTGAGTGGTTGTAGACACACTATGAAGGTGTAACAAACATACGGTGCTGACTCGTTTCGATGGGTAACTAGTTACAAGTGTTAATTGACGGAAGTGAATCGCGATGAAAGGGACACAACTTTTCTCTCAATTCGCACAGTTTTAACCAAAAGTATTAAAACAAAAACCACCAAAACTCAACCGCACGCAACACACATACTCGCGCGCGCGCACATGCACACACACACACACACACACACACACACACACACACACACACACACACACACACACACACACACACACACACACACACACGTCTAATATCACTCATAGTGAAAAGACGTTAAATCAAAGAATGAACGAACACACACACACACACACACACACACACACACACACACACACACACACACACACGCACACACACACACATAAACACACACTAACACACACACACACACACACACACACACACACACACACACACACACACACACACACACGAACAAAAACGAGAAAAAGAAACGAAAAACAACAACAACAACAACAACAACAACAGCAACAAAACAAAAACAGCCCATCAAACAAACCAGCCTCTCAAAAATACATAAACTGAACATTTTGTTTTTCAAAGAGATCTACTTAATGTGTACATTGACACTTGTTTGTTATTGTGAGTAATCCAAACAGGTATGTAAACATTCACACTTGTTTGTTATTGTGAGTAATCCAAACGGGTATTGAACAATGACACTTTTTGTTATTGTGAGTAATCCAAACGGGTATGTAAACATTCACACTTGTTTGTTATTGTGAGTAATCCAAACGGGTATGTGAAGACTGACACTTTTTTGATATTGTGACTAATCCAAACGGGTATTGAACATTGACACTTTTTTGATATTGTGAGTAATCCAAAAACGGGTATGTGAACATTGACACTTTTTTGATATTGTGAGTAATCCAAACGGGTATGTGAACATTGACACTTTTTGATATTGTGAATAATCCAAATAGGTTTGTGAACAATGACACTTTTTGATATTGTGACTAATCCAAACGGGTATGTGAACATTTACACTTTTTGATATTGTGACTAATCCAAACGGGTATGTGAACAATGACACTTTTTTGTTATTGTGGCTAATCCAAACGGGTATTGAACAATGACACTTTTTTGATATTTGAGTAATCCAAACGGGTATGTGAACATTGACACTTTTTTGATATTGTGACTAATCCAAACGGGTATGTGAACACTGACACTTTTTTGTTATTGTGACTAATCCAAACGGGTATGTTAACATTGACACTGTTTTTGTTATTGTGACTAATCCAAACGGGTATGTGAACATTGACACTGTTTTTGTTATTGTGACTAATCCAAACGGGTATGTGAACAATGACACTTTTTTTTATATTGTGACTAATCCAAATGGGTATGTGAGCATTGACATTTTTTTGATATTGTGAGTAATCCAAACGGGTATGTGAACATTCACACTTTTTTGATATTGTGACTAATCCAAACGGGTATGTGAACATTGACACTTTTTTGTTATTGTGACTAATCTAAACGGGTATGTGAGTATTGACATTTTTTGATATTGTGACTAATCCAAACAGGCACATTATGTGAAGCCGAAAACCAGAAAGTTTCCTGACACAGTGAAACGCATTTCATTATTCTAAATGAGTGAACTACCACATTGATTCACTTATTCAGCTTCACTGGGAATACCTACAATAGGAAAATAAGAAAAGAATTTAAAAAGCTGCAGATTCACACAACAGTTTAAAACGTTTACCTGAGAATCGCAATGTTGAAACTGTTGTGATTCTAAACAGTGGGTTGCGGCTCTTTCGGACAAGGGTTACTTCCCTTTGGTTCATTTTGGAACAAATACGCCCCCGTGCGCGCACGAACACACACACACAGACACACAGACACACACACAGACACACACACCACACACACACACACACACACACACACACACACACACACACACACACACACACAGGGACACGTACACGCACACACACAGGCACACACATACACTCACACGAATCATTCAAATCTACAAATCTGCCCTCTCAAGCGAAAATGGCTGTCTAAAGCCTGTATCCAACAAGACTCGACTGAATCTTAACTCTTTCACAGCCAAGTTTCCCCAGAAACGGCACTCCTCAGTGCCAAGTATATTTTGGGCAGCCAATTTTGCAGCGCAATATGCTTTTTAAAAAGCTTATAATTATCTCAAAGACTTAATGGCTACCTGGTTGAACCTGGCTCTCAGTTATAAAAAAGCTACTTACTGCGTAGCTTTCATCGGCGATCCAGCCAACTTCTTCAGCGCAATTGCTGGGTTGAGAACTGGCTACAGTGCGCACCGCCGTGAGCGAACTCACGACAGTGCGACTGAATAAGTGAGGAGTACACCCATGGCAGGTTGTGTCGGCCCCGGTCACGGTTGAGGGTGGGGTTCCTTGCGGCGATGAAAACTGCCTCCTTTACTCTCCTCTGGAACCATCTTGCTTCTTTGTCGAGAACTAGCACATTGTCCTTTTCAAAGTGGTGTTGGGTGTGGGTCAGATGTTCTCCCACTGGAGAGGACTCACGTTTGTGTTCTTTTAATCTTTTGTGCAAGTTACGCTCAGTTTCGCCAATATAACTATGGTCACAGTCCTGGCAGTCTATCTTGTATATCATCCCTGATGTGTCCAATTTGTCTGTTTTGTCTTTGGGGTGGACTAACTGGCTTCTGATGGTGTTGGTGAGCTTGGCGTGGACACTGACTCCCAACTTCCTGATCTTCCTGCTGAGCGCCTCAGTGACGCTGCTGACGTATGGCATGGAGACGTGCCCTCTCGAAGGGGTTGGCCGTTCAGTGTAGGGGTGGGGTATGGTTTTCTTGCCCCCCGGAATATCCCAGGCCCACTTCTGGTATCCTGACACACTGAGTACTTTTTTGATGTACTGCACCTCTTCTTCTCTAGCGGTGTCGGTAGAGCAGATGGTCTTCGCTCGGTGGGTGAGGGTGCGGATTACTCCAAGCTTGTGTTCCAGTGGCTCAAAGACTATTAAAGATTTTCACTTACTTTTTTCTTGCTGTGTAAAGGGCAGATGCTGTATATAATTATATATGAATGCTTGCTCATGTTTATGTGCCTGATTGATTATTCCACAGATCATTTTATTATAAAGAAAACCTTTTTTTTTCATACAGTTACTGACCTTATTTTGTGAGTTGTGTGCCAGATATCATTATAATAAATGAGCAAAAGCAATGGAAAATCTACAAAGAAAGTCAGCTGTTTGTTTATTCTACTCAGAGTGGTAGACATTGCGTGTCGATTTGCAGCCATTCTGGAGAAAACGCTACGTAATTTCCGACAGTTAACAAACCCACACTTCGGCCTTACTGCTGAAAAACTAGGTCGCTGGGTAAAGTTTAAACATAGCACAGTCGCCTGCATTCACCAGTGGAGCTGACAGAAGCTTTGTACCCGCGTGAAAAGTTATCGTTTAGCATGACCCCTCCAAGTCGCACAAATGCGACCATGCCGGCCGTACGGGAAGTCGCTTGATTGCGACCATGGCTGGAAAAGAGTTAAAGAACGACGTTTGTACCATTGTTCTTGCGTACATGTACCTATGTATGAACAATTCACTTTCTTCAGCTTAACAAAATAGTAGAGAAGTTATCTGATCTGTTGCTACGGACCTGCCCCTTATAAATGTGGAGGAGGGGGGGGGAGGGGCGGAACGTGATGGAGGCGGTTCTTGTGTGTATGTATGTGGGTACGCTCGGCAATAACTGAGGACTAAATAGGTGACAACTTCTCTGACCTCAAAGCTCCATGGCAGCACCTACTAAGAACCAGGAAAAAAAATTGCCAGTCTTTGCCAGATGTGACCTGACCATGCAGATGGCAGCCAAAAGACAAAGTAGTATTCAACCAACAGGAATCAGAAAGAAAACATGAAAACAAAAACCAGAACACGTATTTAATACAACCAGACAAGACAGACGCAAATTTTTGGCCAGCTGGTCTTTGTCAAGCGTAGACGTAAGATCACAAACGTGCAAATACCATATACAACAACAACAACAACAACAACAACAACAAAAAGGAGAAAAAGACCGACACTTCCCTGCTGCTTTCTGTTATTTCTTCTTATCATTTTCAGCCTTGCT
>JAPXFY010002529.1:10000-17500 GCA_030674185.1 Monoplex corrugatus
TACAGACAGATGAGAGACATTTTACATATCAGTACAGACAGATGAGAGACATTTTACATATCAGTACAGACAGATGAGAGACATTTTACATATCAGTACAGACAGATGAGAGACATTTTACATATCAGTACAGACAGATGAGAGACATTTTACATATCAGTAGACAGATGAGAGACATTTTACATATCAGTACAGACAGATGAGAGACATTTTACATATCAGTACAGACAGATGAGAGACATTTTACATATCAGTACAGACAGATGAGAGACATTTTACATATCAGCACAGACAGATGAGAGACATTTTACATATGACACAGACAGATAAGAGACATTTTACATATGACACAGACAGATAAGAGACATTTTACATATCAGCACAGACAGATGAGATATTGTACATATCAGCACAGACAGATGAGATATTGTACATATCAGCACAGACAGATGAGATATTGTACATATCAGCACAGACAGTGGACTTTCAATACATTGATGTTCTGTGTCATCGTGTTTTGAGTTAATCTCAAACACATGAGGTTCTTTTTCTCTTACATTCTGGAAACAGTGCATGCTTTGTTCTTCTGTTGCCGTAGATTCAGACCAGGTTAGCTGTAGAATAGAATATCACCACAGCACAGAAATCCTCATTAAAAGATAGATGTGCTCGTGTATTCGTTGATTTCAAAATATTTTTCCTATTTTTCTTTCATAATCAGCTAGAACGGAAACTCCAAATCAATGACTAATTTATGTTCTTTGTAACTGTCCTGTTGTGAAAAAAGATTTGTTTTTGATAATTCTAAACTGAGAGGGTGTACATCATTGAGCACATTGTGACCTTGAAGAACCCTCTTTCTCTGCGAAAGTTTCTGAGAGACAGAGATAGAGACAGACAACAAGGGACAGAGACAGCGAGACAGAGAAAGAGTGAGAGTGAGAGAGAAAGAGAGAGAGAGAGAGACAGACAGACAGACAGGCAGACAGACAGACAGAGACAGAGACAGCAAGAGACACAGACAGAGAGACAGAGAGAGACAGAGAGACAGAGAGAGACAGAGACAGAGAGACAGAGATGGAGACAGCGTGTGTGCGTGCGTGTGTGTGTGTATGTGTGTGTGTGTGTGTGTGTGTGTGTGTAAGTGTGTGTAAGTGTGTGTGAAAGAGAAAGAAAGAGAGAGAGGGAGAGAGGAGAGAGAGAGAGGAGAGGAGAAACAGAGAGAGAGAGAGACAGACAGACAAATAAACAGACAGACTGACAGACAGACAGACAGAGACAGACAGACAGACAGACAGAGACAGAGACAAAATACATATTATTTAAGAGATATGAAATAAGCAAGATACATTTTTTTTTACATCCAACCCTCACCCAGATAAGGTCTGCATCACACTGCACACAAATTGTACCTTAGATACATGTAATATAGATATTCGCAATCAGTCTGGCAAAACATTCTGTTACTTTACTTCTCTTGGAAAGCACTCTATAGAATGTTTGAAGTGCTCTTATAAACAGATTCCATCGTGTTCATATGAACTTGTGTACAAGTATCCCATAAATTTGAAACGTAATTAATTTTAGAAATAATATGGAATTGGAAAACAATTAAAAAGCGTTGAGAATGGTAACTGTACATTTGAAACGTAATTAATTTTAGAAATAATATGGAATTGGAAAACAAGTAAAAAACTTCGAGAATGGTAACTGTCGTAGGCGAGATAACAAGTATGCAATTTCAGCAACATATTCTAAAAGGCATTTGATGTGAGTTTCTAGTTTCAGTTGGTTATGAATTATTATACGAAGATGCCGATGTTCGAAAACTTGTTCAGAGATAATGTGTTTAAGCAATACAGCTAATGGAGGCATTTTATGTTGATGCTTTTATCGACTTGTTACACAGTCATACTTTATTTTTTAAACATTTTGTTTTTTTTTAACATTACACACTATGCCGAAAGGTATAGAAAACATGTGAATAGCCAACAGACTTCAAGCTACAAGAGTTTGTCATGTTGCAAAAGAGTGGAAACATCAAAAAGACCGTTACAACTATAGGACCATTGTTCTTATCAGTCACGCCAGCAAAACCTCGCTCATCTTAATACTAAACAGAATATGATCTAAAGTGGAAAAGGGTGTTTAGGCTGTCAACCAGGTTAACGAGCCAACAGGGAAATCACTGACAAGCTATTCTTTTTACTAATCAACGGCACAATTTTGAAACAAGTTGACAAGTTTAAATATCTGGGGAAGGTCATCTCATCAGACGGCAGATGCACATCAGAAATAGCCACAGAGACGGCCAAGCCAAAACAGCATTCAAGAAGATGAAAAGCGTTCTTAACAATAAATACCTATCAATTAACATTAGAAAGAGAGTTCTTGAATGTTATATAGAACCGATAATGTTATATGGTTGTGGGGCGTGGACAGTCAACAAGCAAAGCCAGAACAAGATTGATGCAACCAAGATGTGGTTTCTAAGAAGAATGTTGAGAGTTCCATGGACAGCAAAGAAAACAAACGAGACAGTCTTGATGGAGGCAAACACAAGAAGATCATTCATAAGGAAGAGTAGGAAAAGACAGGCAACATTTATAGGCCATTTTAGAGGAGAAGGGAATTAGAACACCTGGTCACAACAGGAAAGCTGGAGAGAAAAGAGCACCAGGTAGACCAGGGAGAAAAATTGGACGGACTTACAGGGTGGCTGAGGACAGAGAGGGTGAAAGATGTGCTTGCGGCAACAAGGGATAGATGCATATGGAGGGCCATGATCGCCAACGCCATGCGGCAGAGCACATGATGATGACGAATCATGATCGAGAAAATCAGAAACAGCGAGCAAAAAGCTTTCATTACCGTCATCGACTACAGCGAAGCATTTGACAGTGTTATACACCATGATCTCTTTGACACTTTGAAGAAGATAGGCTTCCCTGGACATCTATGCTCTATACTTACAGCCGTATACAACAACCCAAAAGCAACAATTATATAACAATATGATGGAACAGCCAAAAATGTGAATATTTTAACACCAAGAAAGGAGTCTGTCAAGGTTACAATCTTTCAATTGATTAAATTAGGAACAGTTGAACAACATATGGAAAATCCAAAACAAGAGTGACTGCCTGCGCCCAAGCAAACACAAACCAGAAGAACAAGAAAATCAATGTAAGCGCATCTCCAACAAGACAACACAAAACAAAACAAGCGCAAATTTTCGGCCAACTAGCCTTTGTCAAGCGCGAACGCACGGTCACAGACAAATCACAGACACCAAACAATGGATAATAAAAACGGGACTAAAAACTTCCCTGCCGCCTCGTCCAGTGGGTAAGAGATGGAATGCCCATGTCATCATGAGCAGTAGTAAGAAAAGGGGAGAGGGGAGGCAACTGTGATGTCAAAAGGGAAGTGAGATAAGTTCTGCAATTTTGAGAAGTGGCCATGCTATATCGGTATAGCCCTGTTCTGAAGAAGGCACAGGGCAAGAGCCAAGAGATAAGGGAGTAGATTGTGCCCGGTGCCAAGAATCTGGTAGGCGTGGGAACAGGAAGAGACATGAAACGGCATGTCTGAATTTTGTTACTCATGGTTTGTCGTTAAGACCATGTGGTTTGCGTGTTCCAAGTTTATTTATGAGGTGGGATTCTCTGTCTTTCCTGTCTATGGTGCTGTTATTGTGTAGAAGCCACAGACCTTTCACTCGGATGTCATTGATTGAGTGGTCTGATTGGTTGAAGTGATTGGGGATAGTTTTATCCCTTTGGTGGCGGATATCAGCCAAGTGTTCTTTGAAACGTGTGTCAAGAGTGCGTCCAGTTTCACCAATATACAATTGGGAACATTTAGAGCAGCTGATCAAGTAGACAATGTTATAAGTTTGACATGGGCATTCCATCTCTTACCCACTGGACGAGGCGGCAGGGAAGTTTTTAGTCCCGTTTTTATTATCCATTGTTTGGTGTCTGTGATTTGTCTGTGACCGTGCGTTCGCGCTTGACAAAGGCTAGTTGGCCGAAAATTTGCGCTTGTTTTGTTTTGTGTTGTCTTGTTGGAGATGCGCTTACATTGATTTTCTTGTTCTTCTGGTTTGTGTTTGCTTGGGCGCAGGCAGTCACTCTTGTTTTGGATCTTGTAATATACCCCAAGACTGCGTTTTATCTGTATAAGTGTCTTGTACTAAGTCTTTTATTTACTACATTTTAAAATTGTTTTAGCCTTTTTTTATCCTCTTGCTTTTATCTCAGATTCTTACAGAATGTCACATTTTCCAACCTACTTACATTCCCGTCTTCTGTCTGGTTTCCGATCTCTTCCTCCTCCGTTTTTTTCACTCGCTGTATCCTATTCTAAAATCTGTTTCACCAAAACAAAAACAAACAGTCATTTATACCTTCTGCGTTGTTGCTTACGCAGAAACTTCATCCCGAAAGGGTTTCAACTCAAACACACTCCTTCCGACAGTGAAAATAAAAAACTTTTGCAGGCCACTAAAAATATCCTTCTTAAAGCAAGCAAACAGATCATGAAAACCCACATAGTACACTTAGAACGCAAACTGTCCATCGCCGACAAATCTCAGAAATACTTCAGTTCTGTAATCAGCAGAACACTAAACCCAACTCTCAGTCTCTTCATTAAAACCACCGTCATCAATTTCAATGCGTCACTACAAAAACACATGCAAACCATAAAAGACAAAAAATTGACCAACTTGAACAAGACTGCAAACCCGTCTGCACCGTTCTTGACACCTATCAGCAACCCAGCCCCCTCTCCACCTTCCTCTAGCTCTGCACGTCACCCCCTTGTACATTGCATTCCTTCAAACTTACCACTCTCTGAGGCGGAAGTGTCAGCCCTTTCAAAGGGCCTCAAATTTGTCCCTTTAAAACCATCCGCCAGTAAATACCAAACTATCAATAGCTGCCAACGATTTTTTAGATCCCTACGTTGGATGGCAGTACTGGGACATCCTCCCAAACAAAAATTGAATCCTGATGCTGACTTATTCACAAAACGTTTCCATAAGCCTTCTCATCGGGAACCTCCTCGCAACACCTTTCCCGAAGTTGAACATTACATCAACAAATGCCACCAAGAAATAGACTGTCTCAACATGCGACCCAAGAAACATTCCAACATCTCCAAAGAAGAAAGGGACGCACTACACTCCCTCAAAAACAGAGACGACATTGTCATCAAACCAGCAGACAAGGGGGGTGCAATTGTAGTCTGGGACAGACATCTGTATATCAAGGAAGCCCAGAAACAACTCCACCATCACGCCTTCTACAAAAAGTTGGACCAACCTGCCCACATGACCAATCATGCCAAGATATCCAAACTTATCAACAATCTCATAACCTCTAAGCAGCTGCCCCCCACTGCCAGACTACTCATCAAACAACTTCCAGTCCAATCACTTTTTTATTTACTTCCCAAAATACATAAAGCCAACAATCCTGGCCGTCCTATCGTGTCAGCTTGCAACTGCCCCACTGAAAACATTTCTCAGTTTCTTGACCACATTTTGCAACCTATAGTCCAGGCTTTGCCTACCTTCATCAAAGACACTAACCATACATTGGATCTGATTCAAATATTAAATGAAGACCACACCTTCAAACCCCAATACCTGTTCACTTTGGATGTGACCTCTCTGTACACCAGCATACCCCACTCCGACGGGTTAAAAGCTCTCCAACATTTTCTGGACAAACGATGTGACCAAACATTGTCCACTTCAACCCTTGTCCGACTTGCCGAACTGGTTCTCACCATGAACACATTTTCGTTCGGAGATGAGACGTTCTGGCAAGTTAGCGGAGTCGCCATGGGTACTAAGATGAGCCCCAGCTATGCCTGCTTATTCATGGGATATTTGGAGGAACATATCCTACAACAATACAAGAAACCCAAACCTGAATTATACAAAAGATACATAGACGATTGCATTGGCATGACATCCCTCGATCATGACCAACTTTTACAATTCATCCACTACGTTCAAACGTTTCACCCATCCATCAAGTTCACATATGAAATTTCAAACACATCCATAAGCTTCCTGGATATCGAAGTTTCCCTTCAATCTGAACAACTAGTCACTACAGTCCACTACAAACCTACAGATTCACATTCCTACCTGGACTACCAATCATCTCACACTTCCAACACCAGAAACAGCATTCCCTACTCGCAGTTCTTGAGACTACGACGCCTCTGCTCAGACGAAGACAATTTTCAGGACAAAGCAGTTGAAATGACTAGATTTTTCCTGCGCAGACATTACCCACCCGAGGTCATCAATGAAGCCCGGAAAAAAGTCAGCTCTGTCTCTCGGCCAAATGCCCTCCATTCAAAGCCCAAAGCTGTCACAGAGGATCGGCCAGTCCTCAGTCTAGTTTACCACCCGTCCGTGCACCTCATAAAAAGGATCATCTTGTCCAACTGGAACATTTTGCGATCCAGTCCCACTACAGGTGAAACCTTTGACAAGCGCCCTTTGCTCGTCTACAAGAGAGACACCAATCTCCGCGACTTGCTGGTGCATTCGAATCTCAGCAAACCAGTCAGCCAACCTCCAGGAACCTCTCCATGCAACAAACCTAAATGCAAGACTTGTCCTTTCTTGTGCTCAGCCACCACAGTCAAAGGCCCCAAATCTCATATGAGAATTACAAAACATTTCAACTGTCAAACTTATAACATTGTCTACTTGATCAGCTGCTCTAAATGTTCCCAATTGTATATTGGTGAAACTGGACGCACTCTTGACACACGTTTCAAAGAACACTTGGCTGATATCCGCCACCAAAGGGATAAAACTATCCCCAATCACTTCAACCAATCAGACCACTCAATCAATGACATCCGAGTGAAAGGTCTGTGGCTTCTACACAATAACAGCACCATAGACAGGAAAGACAGAGAATCCCACCTCATAAATAAACTTGGAACACGCAAACCACATGGTCTTAACGACAAACCATGAGTAACAAAATTCAGACATGCCGTTTCATGTCTCTTCCTGTTCCCACGCCTACCAGATTCTTGGCACCGGGCACAATCTACTCCCTTATCTCTTGGCTCTTGCCCTGTGCCTTCTTCAGAACAGGGCTATACCGATATAGCATGGCCACTTCTCAAAATTGCAGAACTTATCTCACTTCCCTTTTGACATCACAGTTGCCTCCCCTCTCCCCTTTTCTTACTACTGCTCATGATGACATGGGCATTCCATCTCTTACCCACTGGACGAGGCGGCAGGGAAGTTTTTAGTCCCGTTTTTATTATCCATTGTTTGGTGTCTGTGATTTGTCTGTGACCGTGCGTTCGCGCATGACAAAGGCTAGTTGGCCGAAAATTTGCGCTTGTTTTGTTTTGTGTTGTCTTGTTGGAGATGCGCTTACATTGATTAACATATGGAAAGACAGAGGCATACCAACGAAACTGATAAAATAATTTTATGCTGCTTAC
>JAPXFY010002529.1:25000-26681 GCA_030674185.1 Monoplex corrugatus
CCCTGGATTTGATGTGCATCAGCTTGGTCCACCAGGCAATGATCTCTATTCCAACAGGCTGTTGAACTGTCGTTGAGATATGGCACCAGGTTGGCCCATTCCTCTTATCTCAAGCGAAACCATCGGTGTCTTCGGCAAACTGTGATGCTGTATTTGATCAACGCCAAAACTAACTGTTTCTGCATGATCTTCTAATGCTGATCTTCATTCGAACAGGCTGTTCAATTGTCGTTGAGATATGGCACCAGGCTGGCTCATTCCTCTTATCTCCAGCGAAACCATCAGTGTCTTCGGCAAACTGTGAGTTGGTAATTGTTCTGCTCCAGAAGTAACTGTTTCTGCATGATCATCCAGTGCGTCAAACATAATTTGTTCAAGGAAGACGTTGAAAAGTGTGAGTGAAAATAAACATCCGTGCCATACTCCAGCTATCGTTTGGAATCAGTCACCAATGCTGCCGTTGATAAAAACTGCGCTTGTAGCCTTGTCATACGTGTTTACAATCAATCTGATCAGGTTGGTATTGGTATTGTATTAGCTCATGATGGCCCATGAGGCTGCTTGCCATCGAACGCCTTTTTAAAGTCTATGATGACATGATAGAGGTTCTGTTGATGTTGAAGGTACTTCTCACACAGTATTCTGAAGCTGAAGATGTGTTCAGTGGTGCTTTTCGTTGTTCTGAAACCTGCTTGTTCTTTAGTAACGAGATTTTCTGCTTGTGGCTTTAACCTGTTGAGTAGCATTTTGAACTCGACTTTGCTGAGGTGGTTGATAAGATTAATGTTGTGATAGATGTAGGTTGCCTTTCTCGGGTAGAGTGATGACCAAGGACTGTGTCCATGGCATTGGTCATTCCCCAATATGCCAAATTGCCACCACCTGTTTACCTGTCGGCGACATCATTCTCGATGGTAGCCGCTGATGCATGCCCCATCAGCTGTCTCCATCGCCTTCTGTCTACAGTCCTTCTCTAGATTTGATCTTTCGGTAGCTTCGTCCACTTGGCTATGTTCTCTACATAGGAAGTCGGCGGTCTTCCTTGTTGTCTCTTGCCCTCCATCTTGCCCTGGGCCACTGTCTTTATTACGTGGCAGATCTGATGTCTCATAGTATGTCCAAAGTATTTCATGTCCTTTTCCCAACCAGGCCTAAAAGTTCAGGCTGTTTGTTCAGTTCTTCCAGAATGCTTTGGTTTGTTCGTCTTTCAGTCCAGCTTATTATTAGGAGTCTTTTGTAGAACTACATCTCTGCACTTTTGATTCTGTTTTCATCTGCAGCTTTAAGAGTCCATCCTTCACTTCCATACAACACAACAGGCCAAATTAGTGTTGGCAGTATTTTAAGTTTGAGCTCATTTCCTAAATATCTGTCTTTCCAAATGTTAGTGAGATGGCCATTTCTTTTTGGCTTGAGGAATTCTTGCTTTGAAGACTTTTATTTATTATTTTTTTAGGATCATCGCACTTGGGGAGGTTACCTTTGTGCTCACCGTTTTTCTTTGTCCCATTTTCTACGCCAATATCAATGGCCACAGAAGCTGGCACAGTTTTTTAAGATTTTTTTATATTGTTATTCATTATCATTATTATTTTCTTTTGCAATGCGATCATGATGATGTCGATGAGTATGATAGTCATAAAGCTATGAAGTTCCATCTAGGACTGAGACTGCGTAACAG
>JAPXFY010002530.1:0-5000 GCA_030674185.1 Monoplex corrugatus
GGTTGAATGTCAATGTATGAAGGGAGCAGGCAGACAGGGAATCGATCACTCCCAGACAAGAAAACGATCAACCGATTCATCAAAGCCATAAACGGGGAGTTTAAAAGTTCCCTGTCGTTGGTGTATTGTGTGTGACGTAAAAAGGGAAGGAGAGAGAAAGAAATAAGAAAGAGAGAGAGAGAGAGACAGAGAAAGAGAGACAGAGAGAAGAGACAGAGAGAGAGACCATATAGAGAGAGAGACAGACAGAGACAGAGACATAGAGAAACAGAGACAAAGAGAGAGAGCGGCAGACAGACAGACAGACGAGAAAAAGAAACAGAGATCGAAAGAGAGGGGGAGAGAGAGAAGAGAGAGATAGAAAGAGAGAGACAGAGAGAGACAGAGAGATAACTAGATAGATAGAGAGAGAGGGGCAGACAGACAGAGAGAGAGAGAGACAACAGACAGACAGAGAGAAAGAGATAGAGAGAACGAGGAGAGAGAAAGGAGAGGGAGAGAGAGAGAGAGAGAGAGAGAGAGAGAGAGAGAGAGAAAGAGAGAAAAAGAGACAGACAGAAAGACAGACAGACAGACAGAGACAGATACAGAGAGACAGAAAGAGAGAGACACACACACATAGAGAGAGAGAGAGAGACACACACACACACAGCGAAAATTCAGTCACATGCACAATGTCCACACACTAAAATTCACATACACCAATCTTTAGATCGAAAGGAAGGAAGGCAAATATACCAATCCAAATATGACTGACCCTTGTCACAGACTGCCCGATCTTCATAGTGGAAGAAATAGATGCAATAAGTAGGGAGAGAGAGAGAGAGCGCTATAGATAACCAGATAAGGTAGGAAGCAGCGTTTATTTAGAAGCGTTTAAGAAGCCATAGTGCTACTCTCCGTACGAGATTTTTGGTTGGTCTTCAGATTTTATGGTTTATTTTTCTACAACGGTGAAACACCAAAAGACAAAAGAGCACAGACCAGGTATCTCACATGGGGAGTTAGGCTCGTTCCAAGTGCCGGCACTATTTTTCCTTACTGCCATGGTTTAATATGCACATCCACACAACCATTAAACCAAGGAATCAGTTCGGAAAAAAGAAAAAAATATGTACTATATACTGTATTTTAACAACGAAGAAAACATGTTAAATACTTGAACCATCAGACAAAGAGAAGTGTTTTGGTAACACTGTGACAACTCAAAATAATAACACTTCAGGCATTTGGGAAACTAACTGCTTCAACAAATGAGCCATTTCCTGGGCATCAGCATTCTGGAAATACATTCACATTAAAAAAATTCAATGATCACTTCTTATCCACAGCAGACAACAGACCGATAGCAGATAAGTTGAAACACACAATACAAAACAACAGTGTCAATAGTCTTTGTTACAATTGATTAGCTACAAGACAAACCAACGAGGTTTAGGAAACATGACAGCGTTGTCTCACACACTTGCTTGTCTGTATCAGTATGATCAGATTAAGGAACATGAAACAACAAGATGACTGTTAGCGACTTACAGGTTTTGTAGAAAGTGGGTTTGTCTGTTTGTTTCTCAGATTAAGATAATGTGACAACGCTCGACGCTTACTGTCATGATACATATTATTATTATTATATTTAGCGGCAATCAGGCTCACGAAAAGCAGACACCTGTTGTGCTTGTCAGATAATTCGAACAACAACCTCAATGACGCATCTGCGAACTGGATGAGCCTCGCCTTTGTGATCTCAGTCTTCCAAATCAGCCCATGACAAGCTCAACTCAGGGAAGGAGCTGGTTGGAGCCAAAAAATCCCACAAGGTTCTGAAGGGACTAATGGGGATTTGAAACCACAACCTTCCTATGGATAGTCCGCTATGCTAACCACTATACCACGGCGACTGGCAAGGGCAACTTCTTTGTCAATGTTTCTGGAACCTGAGGTTTTATAATCTTAACTAGCACCACTACTGCCATTAACCCTTCACTCCCGCTCTCTACCAGCTACAAAAAGTATATAATTTATCAAGATTTTGCGCTAGATCTATATAAATATTGTAATTATTATTATTATTATTATTATTAATATTATTATATTATATGCATATATATATGTATAATATATATATTATACATATATATATATATAATATATATATATAAAAATATAATATATGTATACTCTTTGTCTCTCTCACCCTTCCTGCATGAAATTGGTAGATAGGGAGAGGAAGTCAAAGGTTAAGTGTTTGCTTTACTAGAATTGCTGACAATGTAGGATGCTAGTGGACAGGGTACGGGAGTCAAAGGGTTAAGTGTTTGCTTTACTAGAATTGCTGACAATGTAGGATGCTAGTGGACAGGATGAGGGAGTCAAAGGGTTAAGAATCAGGTAGATGTTGTATGGATGAAAATGCCCTATCCAATCCATAATTCCAACATAGGTTTTTGTGGCCTTGGCAAGCACTTTGATGCTGCTGCTGCTGCTGCTGCTGCTGATTCTGATGATGATAATTCTGATGATGCTTATTCTGCTGCTGCTGCTGCTGATTAATGATAATGATGCTGATGATGCTGCTGCTGATAATGATGATTGCCATTCATGTTCATATCATCATCATCAGAAAGAGATGAAGGAGGAGGAAAAAAATAGGAGAAATAAGGGGGGTGAGGGATGGGAGAAATGGCTGTTGCAGACCTACAGCGACGTGCTCTACACTCACAAAGCAATCCGAATTCCTCAAGGTAACTCTATTGTGATACAAAAGAAATGCACGCATTAAAAGACAAATAGAAGAATGTATTGATGATGATACTGACGACGACGACTACACGGATGATGGGGAAGAGGAGGAAAGATAGATGCTTCAGATCACAGCCAGCAGTATTCCAATCATTATCATTATTATTATTATTATTATTATTATTATTATTATTATTATTTATTATTATTATTATTATCGTTATTATCGTTATTATCATCAGCAGCATTATCAACATCATCACTATAGATATTGTCATTATCATTATTGTTATAATAATGATAATGATATAATAATACTGATAAAGATAATAATAGTAATAATAATAATTAATATAATAATAATAATAATAATAATAATAATAATAATAATAGTAATAATAATAATAATAACAAAAGAAGAAGACGATGAAGAAGAAAAATGCTGCTGTTGCTGATGAGACGACGGAAAAGAAGGAGGAGGAGGAGCGGGAGGAGGAGGAGCGGGAGGAGGAGGAGGAGGAGGTGGAGGAGGAGGAAAAGAAGAAGAAGAAAAGGTAGAAGAAGAATATCAATATTAAAAAAAAAAAAGTTTATTGCAACATTTCAAGAAACAAGCTCTCAAGGCCTTTGCACGTTAAAAGAAAGGAAAAACAAAACAAACCAAAACAAAAACCCATGCATAAAAAAACCCAAAACAAAACCCCCACATGTCAACAATAAATCAAGCATAATATCGTGACATGACATGGAAAACAACAGCGTCATATGAGTACGATATAAGAATAGTGTTGCATATTAACACATGGACAGTACACACACACACACACACACACACACACACACACACACACAACACACAGCATTTCCTGTCCCTTGTGTCGTTAATACGTTCCCGTCACAAAACGGGTAACAAACCAAAACGCGCGTACAGAAATTACCAGTGATCCCCCCTGCGTGAAGCGAACTGGTATCCCCGTAACGTCAAGCAAGGTGGTACGATTATAGATGTGTTTCCCACTTGTTAGAATTCCCTAAGGGGGCGGGGCTTAGCGCCTCGTGGTGCCTGGAATATAGTGGCTTGTCTCACGAAGCGATGTCGTTGGTAGTGTACCGTACTTGTTTGGATCCCAAAAGGGCGGGGCTTAGCGCCTCCCATGTCTTAGGGAGAACAGTGGCACACTGGTTCAGACGTTCGCTTGCCAATAAATAAACTCGAGGTTCCAGGGTTCGCTCCCCGCAGAGGCCTCGACTTTTCTCCTCAGTTTGACTGGAAACTCGAACTGAACGTCTAGTCCTTTGGAATGGGACGAAAAAGAGGTAAGACCCGTGTGCCTTCTGGCTGTGCACGCTAAGGATCCCAGTTGAAAATAGTGAAGAGTAGGGCATTGCCCGGCTGCCTTGGTAAAAGACATTGGAGAGATAGGTTGATTTTCCAGGTCCCACCCCTTGAAGACCAATTAGCCTTCTCGCCTTTCTGAAGTCTCGGTTAAAAAAAAAGTGAATATGAATATGAATTTAAAGCGAGGGAGAGGGAATGGGCGCCGCCTTCGGTGCTGACCCCGGAAAAGTTGAGGTCTCTGTCACGTCGCTCTCCTACGACCCCAGGTTATGGAACTATCTAGGTAGGACCTCAGGTTCTAGCCAGCTCATGGCTTTACGCACAGGCTTAAGGCTTGTGTTGTGATCATTCTGTATCTCTTCATCACATGGCACCTGTGACGTTAGTGCATATGGAATTAATTCTGAGCGCGGAGACATCATCTTAAGAAACTGAAACTGAAACTGAAACTTAAACTAGTGGTTTTAGTCTCTCGATATAAGAGGGGAGTGCCCATTTCATGTTGGAAGTCTCGACTGAGCATTTGTTTTATAAGCTCTTAAATATTTATGTCTGTTTGGTCTCGTTTACATCGATTTTCATGTAGAAAAACACGCGCCACTAACTTCTGAAATAACTGCTGATTAGTCTGACATCAGATGTCTGCAGTTAAACTTTCGCAGTTAACCGTTTTGTTCTTGTTAGTGACACAACACTCATCCCTGCGTTTAACCCTTACCGCCCCACCTCCCACCCACATACACATATAGAAACGTAGGCATACAAGCATGGACGCACGCATACACAAACAGACGCAAACATCACAAAAGCCTTGCAAACATCAATGAAGCACACACACACACACACACACACACACACACACCACACACACACACACACACACACACACACCACACACACACACACACACGCATACACCACG
>JAPXFY010002530.1:15000-22500 GCA_030674185.1 Monoplex corrugatus
TAATGTGCTACAATTGTGTATAGATCTAGCATCGATTTGTGAAGCACCTTGAGCAGTTTGTCTGGATAGTGTGCTCAAAAAGTACCCATTATTATTATTATTATTATTACACACACAGAGGGAGAGACAGTAAGACAAAGACAGAGAGAGACAGAGAGAGACAAAGAGAAAGAGACAGACAAAGAGTGGGTTGTATGGTAATTGTGTGAGGTTCCAGAGTGGTGCTGGTTGTGAGGTGGTGAGTGTAAGACGCTGTCGCGATGGCTCGAGGGTCAATCACTTACGATCAATATTTGAAACTATGTGTATGTATAAATGTGCAAGCGAAAGATATGTTATGTTCTTTCACTTCTTAACTTTGATTCAGTCTTTCACCGTCTGTCTGTCTGTCTGTCTGTCTGTCTGCTTATCTGGCTGACAGTTTTACTTTCTGTCTCTGTCTTTCCCTTTGTCAGTCTTTGTCTGTCTGTCTGTCTGTTTGTCTGTCTGTCTTTCTCTCTCTCTCTCTCTTTCATTCTCTCTCTCTCTCTGTCTGTCTCTCTTTCTCTTTCATTCTCTCTCTCTTTCTCTCTCTTTCTCTCTTTCTCTTTCACTCTCTCTCTCTCTCTCTTGCTCCCCCCTCTCTCTTTTTGTCTCTCTCTGTCACACTCTGCCAGTCTCTTTCTCTCTGTTTCTGTCCGTCTTTCTCCGTCTCTGTCTGTCTGTGTCTGTCCGTCTCTGTCCGTCTCTGTCCGTCTCTATCTGTCCGTCTCTGTCCGTCTCTGTCTGTCTCTGTCTGTCTCTGTCTGTCTCTGTCTGTCTCTGTCTGTCTCTGTCTGTCTCTGTCTGTCTCTGTCTGTCTCTGTCTGTCTCTGTCCGTCTCTGTCTGTCTCTGTCTGTCTGTCTCTGTCCGTCTCTGTCTGTCTCTGTCTGTCTGTCTCTGTCTGTCTCTGTCTGTCTCTGTCTGTCTCTGTCTGTCTGTCTCTGTCTGTCTGTCTCTGTCTGTCTCTGTCTGTCTCTGTCTGTCTGTCTCTGTCTGTCTCTGTCTGTCTCTGTCTGTCTCTGTCTGTCTGTCTCTGTCTGTCTGTCTCTGTCTGTCTGTCTCTGTCTGTCTGTCTGTCTGTCTCTGTCTGTCTGTCTCTGTCTGTCTGTCTCTGTCTGTCTCTGTCTGTCCGTCTCTGTCTGTCTCTGTCTGTCTGTCTCTGTCTGTCTCTGTCCGTAACTGTCTGTCTCTGTCTGTCCGTCTCTGTCTGTCTCTGTCTGTCTGTCTCTGTCTGTCTCTGTCCGTCTCTGTCTGTCCGTCTCTGTCTGTCTCTGTCTGTCCGTCTCTGTCTGTCTCTGTCTGTCTGTCTCTGTCTGTCTGTCTCTGTCTCGTCTCTCTGTCTGTCTGTCTCTGTCTGTCTCTGTCTGTCTCCCTGTCTGTCTGTCTCTGTCCGTCTCTGTCTGTCTGTCTCTGTCTGTCTTCTGTCTGTCGTCTGTCTGTCTCTGTCCTGTCGTCTCTGTCTGTCTGTCTCTGTCTGTCTCTGTCTGTCTTCTCCTGTCTGTCCTCTGTCCGTCTCTGTCTGTCTCGTCGTCTGTCTGTCTCTGTCTGTCTGTCTCTGTCTGTCTGTTCTGTCTGTCTGTCTCTGTCTGTCCGTCTCTGTCTGTCTCTGTCTGTCTGTCTCTGTCCGTCTCTGTCGTCTGTCTCTGTCGTCTCTGTCTGTCTCTGTCTGTCTGTCTCTGTCTGTCTCTGTCTGTCTCTCTGTCTGTCTCTGTCTGTCTGTCTCGTCTCGTCTCTGTCTGTCTGTTCTGTCGTCTCTGTCTGTCTGTCTGTCTGTCGTCTCTGTCTCTGTCTGTCTCCCGTCTGTATGTCTCTGCCATCTCTGTCTGATCAGGTCATCGCACCTCTTGTCTCACCATCTGTCTATCTGTCTCCTCTCTATTCTCCACCCACTCAAACGTGGAACATAGGATACTGTACATACACAACATATATCTCCGACATCAAGTGAACAGAATACAGGTACATACCACCAACATATATCTCCACACATCAAAGTGAACATAATACAGGTACATACCACCAACATATATCTCCACACATCAAAGTGAACATAATACAGGTACATACCACCAACATATATCTCCACACATCAAAGTGAACAGAATACAGGTACATACCACCAACATATATCTCCACACATCAAAGTGAACATAATACAGGTACATACCACCAACATATATCTCCACACATCAAAGTGAACATAATACAGGTACATACCACCAACATAATCTCCCACATCAAAGTGAACAGAATACAGGTACATACCACCAACATATATCTCCACACATCAAAGTGAACATAATACAGGTACATACCACCAACATATATCTCCACACATCAAAGTGAACAGAATACAGGTACATACCACCAACATATATCTCCACACATCAAAGTGAACAGAATACAGGTACATACCACCAACATACATCTCTCCACACATCAAAGTGAACAGAATACAGGTACATACCACCAACATATATCTCTCCACACATCAAAGTGAACAGAATACAGGTACATGCCACCAACATATATCTCCACACATCAAAGTGAACAGAATACAGGTACATGCCACCAACATATATCTCCACACATCAAAGTGAACAGAATACAGGTACATACCACCAACATATATCTCCACACATCAAAGTGAACAGAATACAGGTACATGCCACCAACATATATCTCCACACATCAAAGTGAACATAATACAGGTACATACCACCAACATACATCTCTACACATCAAAGTGAACAGAATACAGGTACATGCCACAACATACATCTCTCCACATCAAAGTGAACAGAATACAGGTACATACCACCAACATACATCTCCACACATCAAAGTGAACATAATACAGGTACATACCACCAACATACATCTCTACACATCAAAGTGAACAGAATACAGGTACATACCACCAACATATATCTCCACACATCAAAGTGAACATAATACAGGTACATACCACCAACATACATCTCTACACATCAAAGTGAACAGAATACAGGTACATGCCACCAACATATATCTCCACACATCAAAGTGAACATAATACAGGTACATACCACCAACATATATCTCCACACATCAAAGTGAACATAATACAGGTACATACCACCAACATATATCTCCACACATCAAAGTGAACATAATACAGGTACATACCACCAACATATATCTCCACACATCAAAGTGAACAGAATACAGGTACATACCACCAACATATATCTCCACACATCAAAGTGAACATAATACAGGTACATACCACCAACATATATCTCCACACATCAAAGTGAACAGAATACAGGTACATACCACCAACATATATCTCCACACATCAAAGTGAACAGAATTCAGGTACATACCACCAACATATATCTCCACACATCAAAGTGAACATAATACAGGTACATACCACCAACATATATCTCCACACATCAAAGTGAACAGAATACAGGTACATACCACCAACATATATCTCCACACATCAAAGTGAACAGAATACAGGTACATACCACCAACATATATCTCCACACATCAAAGTGAACATAATACAGGTACATACCACCAACATATATCTCCACACATCAAAGTGAACAGAATACAGGTACATACCACCAACATATATCTCCACACATCAAAGTGAACATAATACAGGTACATACCACCAACATATATCTCCACACATCAAAGTGAACAGAATACAGGTACATACCACCACATATATCTCCACACATCAAAGTGAACAGAATACAGGTACATACCACCAACATACATCTCCACACATCAAAGTGAACAGAATACAGGTACATACCACCAACATACATCACCACACATCAAAGTGAACAGAATACAGGTACATACCACCAACATACATCACCACACATCAAAGTGAACAGAATACAGGTACATACCACCAACATACATCACCACACATCAAAGTGAACAGAATACAGGTACATACCACCAACATACATCACCACACATCAAAGTGAACAGAATACAGGTACATACCACAACATACATCACCACACATCAAAGTGAACAGAATACAGGTACATACCACCAACATATATCTCCACACATCAAAGTGAACAGAATACAGGTACATACCACCAACATACATCACCACACATCAAAGTGAACAGAATACAGGTACATACCACCAACATACATCACCACACATCAAAGTGAACAGAATACAGGTACATGCCACCAACATACATCTCTCCACACATCAAAGTGAACAGAATACAGGTACATACCACAAACATACATCACCACACATCAAAGTGAACAGAATACAGGTACATACCACCAACATACATCACCACACATCAAAGTGAACAGAATACAGGTACATACCACCAACATATATATATATCCACACATCAAAGTGAACAGAATACAGGTACATACCACAACATACATCTCTCCACATCAAAGTGAACAGAATACAGGTACATACCACAACATACATCTCTCCACATCAAAGTGAACAGAATACAGGTACATACCACCAACATATATATATCCACACATCAAAGTGAACAGAATACAGGTACATACCACAACATACATCTCTCCACATCAAAGTGAACAGAATACAGGTACATACCACAACATACATCTCTCCACATCAAAGTGAACAGAATACAGGTACATACCACAACATACATCTCTCCACATCAAAGTGAACAGAATACAGGTACATACCACCAACATATATATATCCACACATCAAAGTGAACAGAATACAGGTACATACCACAACATACATCTCTCCACATCAAAGTGAACAGAATACAGGTACATACCACAACATACATCTCTCCACATCAAAGTGAACAGAATACAGGTACATACCACAACATACATCTCTACACATCAAAGTGAACAGAATACAGGTACATACCACCAACATACATCTCTACACATCAAAGTGAACAGAATACAGGTACATGCCACCAACATACATCACCACACATCAAAGTGAACAGAATACAGGTACATACCACAACATACATCTCTACACATCAAAGTGAACAGAATACAGGTACATACCACAACATACATCACCACACATCAAAGTGAACAGAATACAGGTACATACCACCAACATACATCTCTACACATCAAAGTGAACAGAATACAGGTACATACCACAACATACATCACCACACATCAAAATGAACAGAATACAGGTACATACCACAACATACATCACCACACATCAAAGTGAACAGAATACAGGTACATACCACCAACATATATATATCCACACATCAAAGTGAACAGAATACAGGTACATACCACAACATACATCTCTCCACATCAAAGTGAACAGAATACAGGTACATACCACAACATACATCTCTACACATCAAAGTGAACAGAATACAGGTACATACCACCAACATACATCTCTACACATCAAAGTGAACAGAATACAGGTACATACCACCAACATACATCTCTACACATCAAAGTGAACAGAATACAGGTACATGCCACCAACATACATCACCACACATCAAAGTGAACAGAATACAGGTACATACCACAACATACATCTCTACACATCAAAGTGAACAGAATACAGGTACATACCACAACATACATCACCACACATCAAAGTGAACAGAATACAGGTACATACCACCAACATACATCTCTACACATCAAAGTGAACAGAATACAGGTACATACCACAACATACATCACCACACATCAAAGTGAACAGAATACAGGTACATACCACAACATACATCACCACACATCAAAGTGAACAGAATACAGGTACATACCACCAACATATATATATCCACACATCAAAGTGAACAGAATACAGGTACATACCACAACATACATCTCTCCACATCAAAGTGAACAGAATACAGGTACATACCACAACATACATCTCTACACATCAAAGTGAACAGAATACAGGTACATACCACCAACATACATCTCTACACATCAAAGTGAACAGAATACAGGTACATACCACCAACATACATCTCTACACATCAAAGTGAACAGAATACAGGTACATGCCACCAACATACATCACCACACATCAAAGTGAACAGAATACAGGTACATACCACAACATACATCTCTACACATCAAAGTGAACAGAATACAGGTACATACCACAACATACATCACCACACATCAAAGTGAACAGAATACAGGTACATACCACCAACATACATCTCTACACATCAAAGTGAACAGAATACAGGTACATACCACAACATACATCACCACACATCAAAGTGAACAGAATACAGGTACATACCACAACATACATCACCACACATCAAAGTGAACAGAATACAGGTACATACCACCAACATACATCTCTACACATCAAAGTGAACAGAATACAGGTACATACCACAACATATATATCCACACATCAAAGTGAACAGAATACAGGTACATACCACAACATACATCTCCTCACATCAAAGTGAACAGAATACAGGTACATACCACAACATACATCTCCACACATCAAAGTGAACAGAATACAGGTACATACCACAACATATATCACCACACATCAAAGTGAACAGAATACAGGTACATACCACAACATACATCTCTACACATCAAAGTGAACAGAATACAGGTACATGCCACCAACATACATCTCCACACATCAAAGTGAACAGAATACAGGTACATGCCACCAACATACATCTCTCCACACATCAAAGTGAACAGAATACAGGTACATGCCACAACATACATCACCTCAAATCAAAGTGAACAGAATACAGGTACATGCCACCAACATACATCTCCACACATCAAAGTGAACAGAATACAGGTACATACCACCAACATACATCTCTCCACACATCAAAGTGAACAGAATACAGGTACATACCACAACATACATCACCTCACATCAAAGTGAACAGAATACAGGTACATACCACCAACATACATCTCTCCACACATCAAAGTGAACAGAATACAGGTACATGCCACCAACATACATCTCCACACATCAAAGTGAACAGAATACAGGTACATGCCACCAACATATATATCCACACATCAAAGTGAACAGAATACAGGTACATACCACCAACATACATCTCTACACATCAAAGTGAACAGAATACAGGTACATACCACCAACATACATCTCCACACATCAAAGTGAACAGAATACAGGTACATGCCACCAACATACATCTCTCCACACATCAAAGTGAACAGAATACAGGTACATACCACAACATACATCTCTACACATCAAAGTGAACAGAATACAGGTACATACCACCAACATACATCTCTACACATCAAAGTGAACAGAATACAGGTACATACCACAACATATATCACCACACATCAAAGTGAACAGAATACAGGTACATACCACCAACATACATCTCTACACATCAAAGTGAACAGAATACAGGTACATGCCACCAACATACATCTCTCCACAT
>JAPXFY010002531.1:0-10000 GCA_030674185.1 Monoplex corrugatus
TTAGACCTACATTGTGTATATACAGATAACTAGATACAGCTAACTAGACTTTGGGCCTATACTGCATATGTACAGCTACCTAGAGGTACATGTATATATAGTCTTGCAATGTTAAACTAATAGCTGGATCGTTATCATTCAAACGAAATGAATGAAGTATATTCATTTGCTACAAAAATTTAGACAATGACTCAATTCAGCCTGATTCAATACACTTTTATCATCCACATTTAGAAATATTATGAAAGAAAGTCTTCACCAAAAGAGTTGTAACCTGTTTATGTGCCTGATGTTATACAAATCCTAGAATTAAATCAAACTTTTTTGTAGGTTTTGTGTTTTTAACTGTGAATTTGTACTGTGACCACTGATCATAACTCTTGTTTCATATGAGATTTTTTACTTTATCATTCAACAAGTAATCTTTAAAGTTGTCAGTGTTGATGTCCTCAGTTTTCTTCATTTTTGTTACGTGTGAATAAAAGCTATAACGATATATACCTTTGTTTCAAATGTCAGTTTTCGTATGTGGAATTAATAAGAGTTGGACCAAGAATTCAACAAGTAATCCTATCACTAATTAATGTTGATGCTCTCAGTGTTTGTCGATCTTTTATCGTTCTGCAATTTTCCAAAGATGAACTACACGCTTTAATTATTATAATTGCTTTTGTTTGAAATGTCATCTGTGTAAGTCACCTCATTATCTACAGAGTCATTTGCTGAAACATAGTGTTGTCGTTGTAATTACATATTCTGATAAATCGTTTTAAAATGTCTACGTGTAGTTGTCTAAAATATCAGTTTTGTCTATAATGTAAGTAGCCCTGTTCAAAGAATATTCTGATAATCGTCTTTAATATGTCAGTCTCCCTATATGTAAGTGGTCCTGTTCTTTGAAGAATATTCTGATAATTGTCTTTAAAATATCAGTCTGTCTATATGTAAGTGGCCATGATGTTTAAGGAATATTCTGATAATTGTCTTAAATACATCAATCTATGTGTAAGTGGCCATGATGTGTAAGGAATATTCTGATAATTGTCTTAAATACATCAATCTATGTGTAAGTGGACATAATGTGTAAGGAATATTCTGATAATTGTCTTAAATACATCAATCTATGTGTAAGTGGCCATGATGTGTAAGGAATATTCTGATAATTGTCTTAAATACATCAATCTATGTGTAAGTGGCCATGATGTGTAAGGAATATTCTGATAATTGTCTTAAATACATCAATCTATGTGTAAGTGGCCATGATGTGTAAGGAATATTCTGATAATTGTCTTAAATACATCAATCTATGTGTAAGTGGACATAATGTGTAAGGAATATTCTGATAATTGTCTTTAACATTCTGATAAATGTCAAGTCTATGTGTAACTCGCTCTGTTGTCTAAGGAGTCAGTTGTTGAAAAATAAGAGTCTACCTGTAAAGTTTATTGGGGGAGGGGGAGGGGGAGGGGAGGGGAGGGAGGGAGGGGAGGGGAGAGGAATAGTGTGTGGTACAAAGCCAATGTAAATGCAGACAATATCAACTGATCTTGTAGATCTGCCGATATTCTGGTGGAGATAATACAGAAAGTGTGTGTGTGTGTGTGTGTGTGTGTGTGTGTGTGTGTGTGTGTGTGTGTGTGTGTGTGTATGTGTGTGTGCGTGTGTGTGTGTTTGTGTGTATGTTTGTGTGTGTGTATGTTTGGTGTATGTGTGCGTGTGTGTGTGTATGCGTGCGTGAGAGAGAGAGAGGGGTACAGGGAAAAATTAAGAGAGAGAGAGATATTAAGACAGAGAGAGAGATATTAAGACAGACAGAGAGAGAGACAGAGACAGCAAGAGAGAGAGAGAGAGAGCGAGCGAGAGAGAGAGAGAGACAGAGAGAGACTGAGAGAGAAGAGAGACAGACAGACAGAGAGAGAGAGACTGAGTGAACAATATGTGATTAACGTTAGGGTTAGGCATGTTTATCTGGTTGACTATTATTATGAATAACTATACAGTATGTGGTTTAACAACCCAACCAATCACTTCTTTCAAATGACCCAAAGAAGTGGGGGTCTTAATGCATGCTTATCTGGTTAATTATAAAGAATTAACTAGAGGGTATGTGGTTTAACAAATTGTCTTATCACTAATCACACCATGTTTTCTTTGTACGCTTCAAGGTTCGGAGCTGGGACAGAGAAAGAGATCGAAGTCAAAGCGCAGAAAATCCACTGACCACTGAACCCATCCACGTCCAGGGCATGCGCATGAAGATTTGGTTTTCGGAGGTTAAGTATCCCACGTCTTCTGCATTGGTGATGTACGGGACACTGGAGGTCTTTAGAGATTGAGGAATCAGGGAAAGGGACAGGACCTGTTGACAGAAGCCACAGAACACGTTTATGGGTAGTGTTGGTAGATGAGTAGATGGTACTGGTAATGTTGGTGACGGTTCTTTTGTTGTTTTTTGTTGTTGTTGTTGTTGTTTTGTCGTTGTTGATGTTGATGTTGCTGCTGCTGCTGATGACAACTTAACCCTTTCACTCCCACACTCAATCCCCTTGCTTCCTGCAGAAATAGCAGTCATGCAGGAAGCTGGAAAGATGTGAGCGTGACAGGGTTTTGTGAGAAGCAGGTGGATAGGGTGAGGATGTGACAGGGTCTGGAATCTATCTATCTATCTATCTATCTACATGTATCTGTCTGTCTATCTATCTATCCATCTATCTATCCATCTACACACACACACACACACACACACACACACACACACACACACCACACACACACACACACACACACACACACACACACACACACACACACACACTGTTCACTGACAAAGTACGTTCCTGTACAGCCCATCGGTAAGAATTGCACAGAGAATTTTGAACAAATCAATCTCTGAGTAATGTGAAGGGCACTGCCACTGGCAATGTGTTTATATACAAACGTCAACTAAAGCTCTAAAGAAAGCGCTGTGTTTATTCCTTAACCCTTTGACTCCACCGTCTGCAAAAACTTAACCCTTTGACTCCCTCACCCTATCCACCAGCTTCCTGCAGGAAGCCGGTGGAAAAGATGAGGATTTCAAAGGGTTAAGTTTTTGCTTCGCTAGCACGGTTGACATGCAGAAAGGTAGTGGACAGGGTGTGGAGTCAAAGGGTTAATGCACATCAACGCTTCTGTTAATGGTTGACAACGCTTGAAGGAGCCCAACATGTAACTCCAAGATAAATAGTCATTTTCCTTACGGCGTCTAAATCAAAGCGACTACCAGACTTCAAGCAAACAGGAATAAGAAAATAGCCATAAGAAAATCCGATTTGTTAAAATCTCATTTTTGTTTGTTTGTAATCTTACGCTTGACAAAGGCCAGTTGGCCGAAAATTTGCGCCTGTCTTGTCTTGTTGTATTAAATACGCGTTTGTATTTTTCTTTCGTGTTTTTTTCTGTCGTTTGTATTTTTCTTTCGTGTTTTTTTCTGGTTCCTACACAACAATCAGTTGGCTGACTTTTGATACAAACACACACACAATAACAGCCGGCTAACTTGATAAAGCCATGGACTCCGGATCTCAAGTCTCCAGTTCGAACCAAGCCTGCAGCATACAGTCATTTTGTTCACTGTCCATCTTAATGAGCCAATCATTCTGTGTTTAAAACGTCTCGTGTCCCCCCTCCCCCGCCTCCCCTGTCCTTCCCCTTTTCAAGACCTAGCCAGTGCAAAGGGATTTTGCGCTGGTTTAAGGAGTCTACCAGACAACTGCTAGCAGATTTAGGTGCGTAGATAACCATCTGAGTTCGATTAACCTCTTTTGAACAAATTCCAAATGATAGACTGCAAACTATAAGATCCAATGGCCTCGTTAAATCATTCCTCGGGGGAACTGTTGAGGGAGGAGACGGAGGGGGGAGACAGAAAAAAAGTCGATGGACTGACAACATTGTGGAATGGATAGATAGACCATTTGTTAATAAGCAGGTTTTGGCACAAAATCAACAGAGCTGGAGGAATCTGATGAACAGTTTTTTAGTTCGGCCCGCTAATGGCTCTTCACGAAGTTGAGAGAGAAGGAGAAGAAGAAAAAGGAGAAGAAGAAAAAGGAGAAGAAGAGAAAGGAGAAGAAGAGAAAGGAGAAGAACAAAAACGGAAAAAAAGAAGAGAAAGGAGAAGAAGAAGAAGAGAAAAAACAAAAAAGAAAAGAAGAAGAAGAAGAAGAAGAACAAGAAGAAGAAAAACAACAACAACAAGAACAATACATCGATACAGCATGAAATTAGAACTAGGTGGTAGTGATACTACCTGATAAACACAATATTTCACACACACACACACGCGCACGCACACACACACACACACACACACACACACACACACACACACACACACACACACACACACACACGGAAACAGACACATTCACACACACACCGAAACAGACACACTCACACATATACACATACATACACACACGCACGCGCAAACACACACACATACATACACAGACATACACACACACAAGATTGACTACACGTAAACACCTGCATTTACCCTTCCTATTTCTACTCCCCTTCCCAACATCGCTTCGGTTTTTTTTGTTTTTGTTTGTTTGTTCATTTATTTATCTATTTTGTTTCATCTTTTATTTATCATTTATTTATCATTATTATCATTGTTATCAATTATGATGTTTTGTTGTTGTTGTTGTTGTTGGTTTTTTGTTTTGGTCTAAAATCACTTAAGTGAATAGACTTTAAAAACCAATGACCACCACCACCACCACACACACATATACAGACACAAACATACACACACACACATACACATACACACCCACACTCAAACACACACACACACACACACACACACACACACACACACACACACACACACACACACACATACACTCTCTCTCTCTCTCTCACTCTTTCTCTCTCGTACACACACACACACACACACACACACACACACACACACACACACACACAAAAGGAAACACAGACACACACACATACACTCATAATGGCCTCATATCCTGACACAGCCGAACACACAGACCCAGTGTGCTTACTTTGTCTATCGGATCAACAGGAAGAGTTCATCATCATCATGTCAATGTGAACAACTACACTGTTCTATGCTTTGGAGGCCTTCTCGTTGTTGATTTAAAAAAAAACAAAAAAACTCCCCCACCCCCCTATGCCAACAATACTGAAATTGAATGTTCGACACGTTTAACACAAAACAGCACGCTACACAGAAAAATCAACAGGTCAACGGTTTCATGTGTTTAAGATAGTATATTTCTATGACTGTTGTTTTAAGCCAAGTCAGTTGCATGGGGCTATAATCGTTTCAAAACATACACAATACTTCAAGAGGAAAAAAAATAAGGAAAAGAAAATTAAATACACATATATCAATGCATTCGCCCATATAATCTAAGGAGACACCCCTGGCGTTGACCACTCCGTCCAATTTATCACACAGGGGATATAAAAACTACACCTGAATATAAATTTTAACATAACAAAGGACACTAAAGCGTATATAAAAACAGGTCTAAATCACCTAAATGTGCTTCCGCATATCTGATTTCCCTAGAGCCAAAAATGCACTTAATAATGTACACAATTATCAATCTTCAGAAAAAGTACGTAAGACTTTATCGAACACATACAAGTGAATGGGCCAGCAAGGCAGAAAATGATAAGAAAAAATGATAGAAAGCAAAGGAAAAAGGCAGAAATAAAGAGAATAGAACAGATGACATTTCTAGTTCAGAATTTTCAGAAGGCGGGGAAACTGTTTATATTGAAAAAGCCCCCAGCATACCCACGAAGTACATAGAAAAATAAACACATCGACGGTTTCATATGATTAAGACAGTAGATAAAGTCGTACAAATATTTAAGATCTATCTGGGTCTGTTTGGAAAAAACAACAACTGCGTCATGAGTCCAACACGAATCTCTCATATGTGCACACAGGTATATACGGGTGTGACACACACACACACACACACACACACACACACACACACACACACATACACACACACACACACACACACACACACACACACACACAAACACACGCACACACACCTCTCTCTGTCACACACACATACATACACACACACGCACACACACACACACACTCTCTCTCCCTCTCTCACACACACATACGTATACACACACATGCACACACACACACACACACACACACACACACACACACACACACACACACCACACACACACACACACACACACACACACACACTGTCTCTCTTTCTCACACACATACACATAAACTCACACACACACTCACTCTCTCTCTCTCTCTCTCTCTCTCTCACACACACACACACACACACACACACACACACACACGCGCGCGCGCGCACTTGGTCTATTCAGATTCCTTGAAAGCTGTTTTTTTTTTCCCTTTATAAAGTGCAACCAGCATTCTCTAACAGAAACTGTATTATACAGATGGAATTGTTATTAAAATTTCTACTGTTAAGTTAGCCTACAATACATTTCGTAACTTGGAGTTTTATAATGCTGCATATTTAATTCATTTATAACAATAAATGACGCGTTACAAGTTATACACGTCCAGGTTTTTGTTTTGTTTTGTTATTCATTTATCTTTATTATTTTCTCACATGCATGCGTCTTGGATGTACTTAAATACACGCAGAGACAGACAGATGAGTAGAATAAGGAGAGAGAGAGAGAGAGAGAGAGAGAGAGAGAGAGAGAGAGAGAGAGAGAGAGAGAGATAGGCAAGCAGGTAGACAGACAGACAGGCAGACAGACAGACAGGCAGGCACGCAGACACACAGACAGACATACACACAGACAGACAGACAGACAAACACACACACAGACAGACAGGCAGGCAGACAGACAAACAGACACACAGACAGGCAGGCAGACAGCATGTTAAATCACCAGTACAAAAATCGCCTGACCAAAGCCACAATACAACCACCACATTACCAGATCCATTTCACCAAAACAACCTGATCAAATCGTATCACGAAACCCATCTTGCCAAATCCACATTCAAGTATTTCTTAATCAACAGCCACTTGATCAAACCCACATCACGAAAGTCTCATTGCCAAACCCACATCACGAAATCTTATTACCAAACCCACATCACGAAAACGTCATTACCAAACCCACATCACCAAAACGTCGTTACCAAACCCACACCACAAAAACGTCATTACCAAACTCATATCAACAAAACATAATTACCAAACCCACATCACGAAAATGTCATTGCCAAACCCACATCACGAAAATGTCATTACCAAAACCACGTCACGAAAACGACATTACCAAACTCACATCACGAAAATATCATTACCAAACCCGCTTCACGAAAACGTCATTACCAAACTCGTGTCACAAAAACTTTATTACAAACCCATTAACAAAAACGTAATTACCAAACCCATTAACAAAATCGTCATTACCAAACCCACACCACGAAAACATCATTACCAAACCTACGTCACGAAAACGTCATTATCAACCCACATAACGAAAACATCAGTACCAAACCCACATCACGAAAACATCATCACCAAAATCGTGTCACGAAAACGTCATTACCAAACCCACGTCACGAAAACGTCATAACGAACCCCACATCACGAAAACGCCATCACCAAACCCACATCACTGAAACGTCGTCACCAAACCCCAATCACCAAAACATCATCACCAAACCCACATCACCAAAACGTCATTATCAAAACATGATCACCAAACCCACATCACCAAAACGTCATTACCTAACCCACATCACCAAAACATCATCACCAAACCCACATCACGAAAACGTCATTACCAAAACATCATCACCAAAACGTCATTATCAAACCCACATCACGAAAACGTCATTACCAAAGCCACATCACTAAAACGTCATAACCAAACCCACATCACCAAAACATCATCACCAAACCCACATCACCAAAACGTCATTATCAAAACATGATCACCAAACCCACATCACCAAAACGTCATTACCTAACCCACATCACCAAAACATCATCACCAAACCCACATCACCAAAACGTCATTACCAAAACATCATCACCAAACCCACATCACCAAAACGTCATTACCAAACCCACATCACTAAATCGTCATTACCAAACCCACATTACCAAAACCTCATCACCAAACCCACATCGCCAAAACGTCATCACCAAACCCACATCACGAAAACGTCATTACCACACACACACACACACACACACACACACACACACACACACACACACACACACACACACACACACACACACACACACACACACACACACACACACACACACACACACATACATATACACAAACCCCCTCATTACCAATCGGCATTACGAAAACCTCATGACATCAGATCTTTCCACTTTATGGTGTTTTTAAATGATGTAGTTAGATCTGCGTATTCCACTTCTGACTTATCAACAGACAGTGCTTTTGTTTCAACAAACATCTTTTTGTTTTAACAGCCATCCCAAGTCTGTTCACAGTATCAATGATAAGGAACTCTGGGGGCAACTGGGCAGCAGAAGGTCCTCAGAAGAGGTCTCATCTCAAGCAAGTCTTTCGGCCCTAAACTCCATACATTTTATACAATTATATCTACACATGATGTGAAGCGTGGACAGTCAACAGAGCCAGAACAAGATTGGGGCAGCCGAGATGTGGTTTCTGAGAGGAATGTTGAGAGTTCCATGGACAGCAAAGAAAACAAATGAGACAGTCTTGATGGAGGCAGACACAAGTAGATCACTCATAAGGAAGATTAGGAAAAGACAGGCAACATTATATAGGCCATTTTATGAGGAAGGGGGATTTGGAGCACTTGGTCACAACGGGAAAGCTGGAGGGAAAAAGAGCACAAGGTAGACCCAAGGAGAAAATGCTGGACGGACTTGCAGAGCGGCTGGGGACGAGGAGGGTGGGAGAGATGCTAGGGGCAACGAGAGATAGAGACAGATGGAAGTCCATGATCGCCAACGCCATGCGGAAGGGCACCTGATGATTATGGTATCTGCACATCCAATTTCTGTCTTATCAACAGACAGTTCTTGTGTTTTGTGTTGTGACATCCAAAGTCTTTTCACAGTAGTAGTGGCATGAAACTGTGGAGAGCCGGACAGCAGAGAGTCTTTTTTTTTTCTTGTTTTTTCTTTTCATTAAACGGCGACAGCACAGGGGCATCCAGGAGTCATGACCTGGATGCGGCCCGGCTCCCTTAGAGTGTCAGGAGTTAAGGGCCAAACCACTTTGCTTGACAGCGGATTTGCCTGTTAGGACCTTCTGCTGTCTGGGTCTCCCCAACACCTTATACTCAAAACAATACTTGCATATATAACTTCTGGCCTACCAACAGACAGTATTTGTGTTTTCTTCTGAAGTCTTTTCACAGAAAACGTGACAACAAATTCTGGGAGAGCTGGACAGCAGAAAATCTTCAGAAAAGAACACACACACCCCTCAAGCAAGTGTTTCGGCCCTAAACTCCTTACATGTAAAAAAGTTATGTCTGCATATCCAACCTCTACACGCAAAGTCAGTACAAGATTGAGGCAGCTGAAACGTGGTTTCTAAGAAGAATGTTAACAGTTCCATAGACAGTAAAGGAAACAAACGAGACAGTCTTGATGGAGGCAGACACACAAAAAAAAAGAACACTGATGAAGATTAGGAAAAGGAAAGCAACATTTATAAGACATTTAATGAGGCAAAAGAAATTAGAGCATCTAGTCACAACAGGAAAGCCGGAGGGAAAAAGAGCACCAGGTAGACCCAGGGAGAAAACGCTGGACAGACTTGTGGAGTGGATGAGGACAGAGAGGGTGAGAGATGTACTTGCAGCGACAAGGGATAGATTCGTGTGGAGGGCCATGATCACCAATGCCATGCAGCAGAGCACATGATGACGATCCAACAGATTAACAGGCAGTGCTTGTCT
>JAPXFY010002531.1:22500-26680 GCA_030674185.1 Monoplex corrugatus
AATTAAAATGCCTGTTTTGGGGCTATGCTCTTTGGACTGAACGAAAGTAGGCTTCCATTCTGTCTTAAGCACTTGTGGCATTTCGTCTGTCTTACGTCTTAAGCGAGAGACAGACTGGGGTTTTATTTGAAAACTACCACCACCACAATCTGATATCATTACCTGTTATAAATTGTTTTTATTGTATCTGCCAAAGTCAGAATCTTACTTATTAAATGTGCATGAGTCCGAGAAAAAAAGAGATAGATGTAGGGAGAATGAATTAACCCTCTGAACCCCGCACCCTAACCACCAACCGCAAAAACTTAACCCTTTAACTCCCTCATCTGCAGGAAGCTGGTGGATAGGGTGAGGGAGTCAAAGGGTTAAGTTTTGGCTTTGCTAATATGGTTGACAATGCAGGATGCTGGTGGACATGGTGCGGGAGTCAAAGAGTTAAAAGAAAAATCAGTTCTTATTCATTTCATCATTTTGTGTTTATGTATATAATAATAATAATAATTACAATATTTATATAGCGCAAAATCTTGATAAAATCAAATCTAAGCGCTGAAGCAGACACACACGCAGGCACGCACGCTCGCACACACACGCACGCACACATACAGACACACACACACACACACACACACACACACACACACACACACACCCACACACACGCATGGCTATAAATGGGGAGAAAGAATAAAAGCAATAAAAGCAAGAATAAAAGCAATGGAAAATTATAGAGAGCATAGCATACAATTATATATTATAACCATGTGATTCCCTCCGAGCGGAGACAGGCTGCAGAGGGGAGGGTTGAGTGAGGTTAGGATTTTATGCAGGAGAGAAAAGGTGAGTTTTGAGAGCGGACTTGAAGGAGACAAAAGTAGGTTGCTGACGGACTGAGAGAGGAAGTTTGTTCCAGGAGAGTGGACCAGAAACAGAGAAGGCTCGTGGACCATAGGTATTGAGCTTAGTGCGTGGAAAGCGAAGAGTCAGAGGATCAGAGGCAGAGCGGAGGGTACGTGAGGGAACATAGATCTCAAGTAGGCTTGACAGGTAATCGGGGGCTGCGTTATTGAGGCTTTTGTAGCACATGGTGTCTAGTTTGTACTGTATGCGCTTTGATACAGGGAGCCAGTGAAGTTGTGCCAGGAGAGGAGATATGTGGTCAGCTTTTTTCTTTTTGAGTACAAGGCGTGCAGCATTGTTTTGAATGCGCTGTAGGATGTGAATGGTGGAGGCAGGAAGACCAGACAGGAGTGAATTGCAATAGTCAATGCGAGACATTATGAAGGAGAGAACGAGTTTTGCAGTTGTTTCGACAGAGAGATACTTCCTGATCAGCTTTATACGATGGAGATGATAGTAGCAGGATCTGGCAGTTTGAGAAACAAAGTTGTTCATGGAGAGGGTAGAGTCAATGCAGACACCAAGGTTTTTAGCTGAATCAGAAATTGGGACTGATGTGTTACATAATGGGAGAGAAAGAGGAGGCAGCTGAGAAAGTTTCTGACGGGTGCCAATGAGGATAGCTTCTGTTTTGTCGTCATTAAGCTGAAGTCTATTGTGTGTCATCCAGTTCTTAATGTCCGAGTAACACTCAGTGGTGCGAGTCAACAGGCGCTGTATATTATCAGGTGAGTCACTGTCTTGAAGTTGGGTGTCATCAGCATAGAAGTGGTGTTTTATAGAATGGGAGTTGGTGATGGTGGACAGGGGGGAGGTGTAAAGAGTGAAAAGAACAGGGCCAAGGACAGATCCTTGTGGAACACCACAGGTCAGGTATGCAGGTTGAGAGTAAGTGCCATTGATGAGAACGGTTTGTTTTCTGTTTGATAGGTATGAAGTGAACCAAGACAGAGCAATGTCAGAGATGCCAAAAGTATGATGAAGTCTAGAAAGGAGAATACCATGATCAATGGTATCAAAGGCTGCAGACAGATCAAGGAGTGTGAGGAGAGAGACTTTGCCAGTATCAGTTGCAAGGAGGAGATTGTTGAGAATGTGTAGTAGGGCAGTTTCAGTGCTATGGCACTGGCGGTAGGCTGACTGGAAAGGATTGAGGAGATTGTTGGCAGACAGGTGAGAGTTCAGCTGGTTGAGGACGACTTTTTCAAGGAGTTTTGACAAGAAAGAGAGATTAGAGATAGGCCGGTAATTTTTCAGTTCATTTGGATCTAAATTGTGTTTCTTGAGGAGAGGGTGAACAATAGCAGACTTGAAAGAATCTGGGACAGTTCCAGTTTGAAGAGAAGTGTTGATGATGTCAGTGATGAATGGGAGGAGAGTAGGGAGACAGTCGGCGTAGACAGAACCTGGAAGAGGATCCAGTTCGCAGGTTTTGAACGACATGGATCTGATTGTGTTGAGAATTTCTTCTTGTGAGACTGGGGTAAAAGTAGTAAGAGGTGTGCCAGAGAAGGAAGGGTCAGGTGGGCATGGTTGACAGGGTGTCCTGTCAAGCCTGTCACGAAGAGTTTGTATTTTGGTGGTGAAATAGTTGGAGAATACAGATGGGAGTTCTTCATTTGTATGTTTTGTTGGGAGAGGTAAATCTTTTCGTGTGTAGGCGTCTACGTGTAAATAAGCCAATGTACAACTCAATGTTTTTAAGGCAAACTGGGACCCGATTGAAACAGACACGTATCAAAATGCGAAACGAGATAAAGCAAAACAGGATAAGGCGAAACGGGATACGGTCAAACGGGATAAGGCAAAACGGGATATGGCAAAACGGGATACGGTCAATCAGGATAAGGCAAAACGGGATAAAGCAAAACAGGATAAGGCAAAACGGGATACGGTCAAACGGGATAAGGCAAAACGGGATAGGACAATTGGAGATGAGGCAAAACGGGGATACAGCGAAACGGGACACGGCAAAACGGGATAGGACAAAACGGGATAAGGCAAAACGGGATAAAGCAAAACGGGATAAAGCAAAACAGGATAAGACGAAACGGGATAGAGTAAACGGGATACACCGAAACGGGATAATGCAAAACGGGATTGGGCAAAACGGGATAAGGCGAAACAGGAAAGGGCAAACGGGATACAACGAAACGGGATAAGGCAAAACGGGATCAGGCAAAACGGGATAAGGCAAAACTGGATAAGGCAAAACGGGATATCCCTCAAGATTTCTCTGATCATCAATTAAAAGACATTTAATTATTTAACAAGAAACACCACGAGGGTGCGGACGGGCCCGCAGCACCAATGCCTCGCCACTCTCTGGACACTCACCTCGTAAGCTCCCGATACTGTCCATGCATTGCATGATGACCCATATGGACCCAGTCATCGGTCACCTTGTTTACAAGCTGAATGGCAAAACCAGTCGCCGTGGTGTAGTGGTTAACGCAACGGACTACCGACTGGAAGGTTGTGGGTTCGAATCCCCACCAGTCCCTTCAAAAATCATTGTAGGATTTTTCGGTTCTAACCGAGTCCTACCCAGAGTTGGGCGTGTTATGGGCTCGTTGGGAAGACTGGGACCACACAGTGGAGTCTCATCCACTTCACAGATGCTTCATTGAGGGTGTTGCTCAAATCGTCTGACCAGCACCGCAGTTGTCTGTTTTCTCTCGGGCCTGGTTGACAGCAGGATATATTATGATAGTAAGCGTAGAGTACAACCCTGCCACGCAGTCTCAATCCTGGATGGAACTCCATAGCATCATGATTATCATCCTCATCGACATCATCATCGTCGCATTGTAAAAACTATGCCCGCTTCTGTGGCCACTGAAGTGGCGTAGAAAATGGGACACACACACACACACACACACACACACACACACACACACACACACCACACACACACACACACACACACACACACACACACGCACGCACACACACACACACACACACACACACACACACACACACACACACACGAAAGGTGAGCACGAAGGTAACCTCCCCGAGTGCGATGAAAAAAAAAAAAAAAAAAAAAAAAAAAAAAAAAAAAAAACCCAATGGCAAGGCGGGGAGATGCAATGCGGCGTACTTGCAATTAAACCGTCGGTCTTCAGCAATCCAAACCGGACATTATCTGAACGGTCCAAAGAGCAGCTCAGTTGTTATTGTCCAGTTTTACACAATGGATAGAGGGCTGACAGTGCCAATTAAACCTTACAGGGTTGTCTGTTTAACAAACAAACAAAAAAAAGCCTTTATAGGA
>JAPXFY010002532.1:0-10000 GCA_030674185.1 Monoplex corrugatus
CGTGGCCACTAATAGCCACAAATGGTGACAGCTCTGCAGAAGTACCCCCATGAAAACATGCCCCCCCCCCCCCCTGGCGATTTGATCAGTTGAAGTAACTGCCCTTTTTGTGTTTCTTGAATCTAAAAGCTTTAACTTCAAACAGAAATGAAATGAAAAAAATACCATAGTTTGTGATAACACTCCCCAATGGGTTTTTATCGCTGATACAATAGGTATATACTTTCAAAACATTTCATGCCACAACAAAAGTCACATAATACATACACCACCTTGATGTTAAAATGTTAAAAGCAAGGAAAGACAACCGTGATTAAGAAAACCCTAAAAACTATAAAAGATTTTTAAAAAATCTTGGTTAAAATGGCCAAATATTGGCATTACGTGTTGATGGCGTACCAAGGTGATAATTACCACAGACATCTTGGTACTCTGTCATAAAACATGAATAGTATAAAAGCTGTGACTAGGACAGTCAGGGTTATGTATGCTTAAACACATGTTTAAATATTCACAGGCACGCCTTACTTTTCACACTATTTCACAGTGTTATACTATCTGATACCGCCTTTAACCACATAAAATACCGATGATGCTTAGTCTCACAGTCCACTGATTTCACCAACATCATCAGGTCTTCACATTGACAGGTAACCTAACCATAACTCAGTTTTCTTCAAGATGTTGTTCTTTACTCAGGATCTGGTATGCTTGCTCCAACCTCACCCTTCCAATCTTTCATGCAACTTCTTCCCATCCCCACTTAAATTAGACCATTTTCGTCAAAATAGTTCCTTTTTCAAAATGTCATGCATTTTCTCTTCTTGACCACGAGCGTGCAATGTCCCCCCCCCACCCCCAAGACAGAGGTTCAAGCTGGACAGTGAACACGGAGACAGTTCCACCAAGCACACAACCTTACAGTTTTGAAGGAGAGTAAAAACAGCTGAACAAACTGGCCAGTGTGCCACGTTTAGTCTTGGGCGACTTTTCGGATGGGCTGTCACTGTCGTCATCTGGCCTGTCCTCCACAAAAATCTTTGCTTGGCCCTCCGTCCGAGCTTCCCAGGCCAGAGCCATCAGCTTGGAACGGTTCAAACCTCCCGACCGTTTGATGGGGAACTGGTTGATGGTCAGAAACTGGGTCACCTCGCCAAACGGGTCGCAAAGCTCCACTTTCACCATGTTTATGTGATCCTCGTAAATGCCATCACACTCCTTCTCGTGTGTGTGAACAGTGGCGAAAAAGCCAGCGCTGTAGCGTGTGGGCAGCTCATGATCTTGAGCCAGGATGTGCACCACCTGAGCGTCCATGATTTCCTTGTGGGAGCTCCTTAAAAAGACCGACAAACTTCTCACGTCCACCCAGTTCCACTGCTTCCGGCCGTCATGGTAGACAGTGACCACAGGACGCACGCTCCCTATCACGTGCAGCTTGGCCTCGTGGTCCAGGAAGCCCACCAGGTGCAGACGTGTCCATTTGTTGGGTACCAAACTGTCAAAAGTGCCGTTGTACTTTCTGACGGGGCAGGGCATGTTGTAGCGACACCGCACCACAATGTTGCCGACCTTCACCTTGCCATACTGTTCCAGCTTCAGCACAGGATGGTCAGGGTCGTCGGGATCCTCCATGGCCATCTGAAAGGCGACAGGAAAACAAACGTCACCACTAGGGTTGGACGTCAAACTATTATAACCAAAGTCCAAAGGGAAAATACCATATTAATCAAACAACATAACATGAGTCACGTAGGAATTATCTCCCATGTCGTAGAACTTCTCAAATCTAACAGTTTGCGCTACCCATTCAGCTAGCATAGAAGCAGATACAAAGCACAAAAACCGTAAGCTCAGAAGGTCAAGGTCAAGGTTCAGCCGCCTAACAGTCACGGCTACCTCGCTGCGATTATTTGTGTGTGTGCACGGAGTTATATCGATTGTTGATGGCTAAAAGCAAGTGACTGTGTTTGTGAATGTTCCTGTTTCAGTATGTGGTGGTTTATGAATGCTTCGCTGCAAGCCAAGGTACTGTTTTCTTTGTGCATTTTATCTCTCCTACTCCACTTGAATTTTCAACTCAGCCCGCCATGTTTCTCGCCAGTGCACGTGCACCCTCCCCGCTCTGTCTCTCTCGCACTGCGTGCGTCTGCCTCATCACGCCCCGCTTCACAACCAGCTGTTGTGTCTACACATTCTTCCACTCGTGTGCAGTACAATCGGGACTGCTTGCTGTCATGTTGCCCCCCTGACTCGATCCTTGACCCTGACCTGGTTGAACACTTGAGATCGCTGAAAATCGGCCGAAATCTCCCCGTCGTCGATCATGTCGTGGTGGAATGCGCAAGAGACGTACGATTCCAGTGGTCACTGATGTACATCAGCGTCATGGCAGCAGTGGTCTGCCTTCTGTTCCTGTCTATGATACCCATCCGTCCCCCAGACCGCTGTGCTCCAACCCTGATAACCTCATTCCTCTCACAGCCGGCAAAAAGAAACTACGCACTGACTCATTGACTCTTGCACTGTTCAATGCTCAGGCCCTCGGTACCAGACACGAGAAGAGATCCGCGATCAACTACTTCATCCATGACCACGTCGTCGATATTTTCGCCGTCAATGAAACCTGGTTTCAGCCTGTCGGGGATGAACCCAAGGAGAGGGATCTTGCTCCTCCCGGTCACCGTACACTCTCGTTCGCTCGCAAAACTGGTCTTGGCGGCGGCATCGCTTTTGTTGTTGCCGAGTTCCTCCTGCCCCGAATTACTACCAAGACTGACTTTAAATTCAAACACTCTACTTTTGAAATTGTCCAGCTCTCCCTCACTCTACCCCACCAGACTTTCCATCTGCTGTTCCTCTACCGTCCACCACCCAGCCCAAAGAACCAGCTTAAAAACCATGTGTTTGTAGAAGAGTTTCCAGACCTCCTTGCCTACTGTAACACCTTGAAAGGCTGTTTCATCATTGCAGGAGACTTTAATTTTCATTATAATGAACCTAACCAGACCCACACTGCTAAACTGATAAGCTCTTTGAATTCCTTTGGCTTGACCCAATCTATCGACACTCCAACCCACGAAAAAGGCAACATCCTCGATTGGGTTGTTCATAGAACTGAGCAGTCCTTCATCAAATCCATCGAAATTGATTATACTCTTCCTTCGGATCATGTCTGTATCCTCGGCCAACTTTCAATGACCAAGCCTCCACCCCAAACTACCTATGTCATGGTCAGAAAACTAGTTGATATCAACACCGTCGTCTTCAACGAAGATCTCCTGGCCGCTCTTCAGTCCTGTCCTCCAGCCTCTGCTGACGACCTCAATCGGACTATTAGTGATCTGCTGGACATGCACGCCCCCGCCACCAGACGTAGGGTATCCCAGAGACCACCATCGCCCTGGTTTTCTGCCGTTGGCCCTGATCTTCTTAAGGCCAAGCGTGAACGCCGTCGTGCTGAAAGACGGTGGCTGAAGAACAGCATTACTATCAATAAACAGATTTTTCAGGCTGCCAACAAAACTCAATGCTATAGTTGACTCTGCTAAGTCTGCCTTTTACAATGCGAAAATTATTGCATGCTCTACATCAAAACAGCTATATTCCGTTACTAATACCCTCCTTGGCAAATCAGATAAATCTCCTCTCCCATCATGCTTTCCCCCTGCCCGTCTAGCACAACATTTTTCAGATTTTTTCATTGATAAAATTAGGTCCATCCGTTCCAGTCTTGACTCCCAGCCCATCTCTCAACCTCCTATTCCGGACCCTCTGTTTCAAGGCACACCACTTATTTCTTTTCAGCTTGCTTCTGAAACTACTATCCGCAATGTAATCCGCCATTCTGACATCAAGACCTGTGAGCTTGATCCTCTTCCAGCATCTATCTTAACACACTGCCTAGATACTTTGCTCCCTCACTTCACAAGCGTCATCAACAATTCCCTGTCATCTGGTATCTTTCCCACTTCCTTCAAATCTGCCCTGGTCAGACCTCTTTTAAAGAAACCTAGTCTTGACCCCAATAACCTCAAAAACTATCGACCTGTTTCCAACCTACCTTTCTTATCCAAAGTCCTTGAAAAAATTGTTCTCGCACAGATCTCTGATCATATCACCGCCAACAACCTCTCTTACCCTTATCAGTCGGCTTATCGCACTGGACACAGCCCTGAAACTGCTCTTGTAAAAATTGCAAATGATATTCTGACTGCTCTTGATCAAAATCAAATCTCTCTTCTATCTCTCCTTGATCTCTCGGCTGCATTCGACACCATCGACCATTCTATCATGCTCACACGTCTCCATAAAGTGTTCGGTATCTCTGACATCGCTCTGTCTTGGTTCCAGTCCTACCTCTCCAATCGCACTCAGTCTCTGTCTGTTGTTCATCCTCTGCACCCGCTACCCTCCAGTTTGGTGTGCCCCAAGGCTCTGTTTTAGGTCCCATCCTATTTGTGCTGTACACACAACCCCTCTCTGAAATTATGCGACTTCACTCTATGTCCCATCATAGCTTTTCTGATGACAACCAACTCTATACTTCTGGTTCCCTCCCACAACTGCCCTCTATAATCAGACAAACCCAAGGCTGCATTTCTGATGTTCACTCCTGGATGACTGTAAACAAACTTCAACTCAACCCCATTAAAACTGAACTTAGCCTTATCTCTCCCACCACATTGGCTAAGTGTTCTTCCCTTCCTCTGTCTGTCTCTCTGCTTGGATCTGACATTCCACTATCTTCCACTGTCCGCAATCTTGGAGTCACTCTTGATAACACCCTGTCCTTTGAAAAACACGTCCAGAATGTTTGCAGATTATGCTATCTTGAGATACGCAGAATTTCTTCTATTCGCAATATCCTCTGTCGAAGCCACCAAAACTCTCCTCTGTGCCTTTGTTCTCTCTCGTCTCGACTACTGCAACTCCCTCCTCTCGGGCTGTCCTTTCTCTCTCATTCAAAAGCTTCAAAAAGTTCAAAACAATGCTGCTAGGCTCATCTTCAGAAAATCTCGTTCCTCTCATGTCACTCCTCTTCTCAAATCTCTTCACTGGTTACCTGTTGAAAAGAGAATTCGCTACAAGATTGCTTTGTTATGTTTTAAGTCTCTCAACGGTCTTGCACCCCCATACATCTCTGACCTCCTCCATCTGTACACCCCCTCTCGTCAACTTCGTTCCTCGGCTGATACTCGTACCTTCCGCATACCATCCTGTCGCACTAAAACCTATGGTCAACGCTCCTTTTCCTATCAGGCCCCTGTAATCTGGAATCAGCTCCCTGTCTCTGTTCGCCACTCTGCAACTCTCACTTCTTTCAAGTCCTCTCTGAAAACCCATCTCTTCCAGTCCCTCTCATGATACTTATAAAGACTCTACCACCTAACTTCCCCAAATCCCCCCTTGTCTTTTGAGCCTTGAATGTCGGCTGGTGTGTGTGTGCGTGTGTGCGTGTGTGTGTGTGTGTGTGTGTGTGTGTGTGTGTTTGGTTGTGTCTGCGTGATACCTGTAAGCGCTTAGGGCTCTTGTTTTCATCAGATTAGGCGCTATATAAATGCTCTTTATTATTATTATTATTATTAGAACACTCCTCAAAAAAGGAGCGCCCAAGCCTACCTTTATACTCTGCAACTACCCTACATACAACTATGAAAGAGGAGAGAAATACATACGATATATTGGTCTTGTGTTCAAGATTGACAGTCTTTTATTCTTGAACTGACCAAACACACACACATAGACAAGACAGAACATATACATGGTTGCTTCCAAGGCATATAGGTAATACCAAAGAAATCAGAGGGAAACAGGAATTATATTAAGATGGACAACGCACGCACTTATATTAGATCCTGGTACCCTACCACTGGACACGTTGTCCCTGCTTCCCTCTTATTTCTTTGTTACTACCATAATGACCGTTTCCCGACCTTGCCATCACACACTGACCGTTGACCAGTCAACATGACCGAGCGTTTAGGCAGTGGATAACCCATTGTAAAGGCATGGGCTCGAACCCTGATTGGTCAAACTATTTCTCTGCACTGACTAGCTCTTAGCCTGACTCACCCAATGTGCCATGTACCCACCCCGTGCGCCATGTACTCACCGAGTGCACCATGCATTCACCCAGTGCGCCGTGCACTCACCCAGTGCGCCGTGCACTCACCCAGTGCGCCGTGTACTCACCCAGTGCGCCATGTACTCACCCAGTGCGCCACGTACTCACCCAGTGCGCCACGAACTCACCCAGTGCGCCACGTACTCACCCAGTGCGCCACGTACTCACCCAGTGCGCCACGTACTCACCCAGTGCGCCATGTACTCACCCAGTGCGCCATGTACTCACCCAGTGCGCCATGTACTCACCCAGTGCGCCATGTACTCACCCAGAGCGCCATGTACTCACCCAGTGCGCTATGTACTCACCCAGTGCGCCATGTACTCACCCAGAGCACCATGTACTCACCCAGAGCGCCATGTACTCACCCAGTGCACCATGTACTCACCAAGTGCGCCATGTACTCACCAAGTGCTCCATGTATTCACCCAGTGCGCAATGTATCAGTGAGTGTGCCATTTGCTCTGAAGGCTTTGAACATACAGTCCTGTCTTATCCAATTTACCTCTTTGTCACCGAGGCGTCGCTCAAACTTTCTGACCAACACCGCAGGTGTCTGTATCTGTCGGTCCAGTATAATAGAGACACTGGGGAAAACTGGACAGCAGAAGGTCCCCCAAGAGGAGAAACCCCCGTCATGCAAAGGTTTTTGGCCTTAGCGTCTTGACACTTTGAGGGGGCCTCGACGCATCCAGGTAGTATTATCAAGTGCCCTGCTGCATGGCGTTGGCGATCATGGCCCTCCATATGCATCTATCCCTTGTCGCCGCAAGCACATCTTCCACCCTCTGTCCTCTGCCACCCTGCAAGTCCAATATTTTCTCTCTGGGTCGACCTATTGTACTCTTCCCCTCCAGCTTTCCTATTGTGACCAGGTGCTCTAATTCCGTCTTCCTCATAAAATGGCCTATTAATGTCGCTTGTCTTTTCCTCATCTTCCTTATCAATGATCTTGAGTCTGCCTCCATCAAGACTGTCTCGTTTGTTTTGTTTGCTGTCCATGGAACTCAACATTCTTCTCAGATACCACATCTGGGCTGCCTAAGTCTTGTTCTGGCTTTGCCAGGTCATACATTACAGTAATCGTAGAACCCATCCCTGAACTCCATAGCATCACGAAACCATTAATCATCATCATCATCATCATATGACCTGACGCATGGCTTTGGCGATCATGGCCCTCCATATGTATCTATCCCTTGCTACCGCAAGCACATTCAAACCTTCTGTCTTCAGCCACTCTTTTAGAATGAAAATTGTTCCTATTATGTGGTCCTTGCCAAATCTTGGAGATCTAAATCTTGGTCCTCTCTATCGCTTCCACACATGAGGCAAATTCAAGTTGGGATTTGTGGTGTGGTCTTGGTGGATCACAGGGATTGTCGTTGAAGGGCCGTTGTGGTGGTGGTCTTCTTACTAGGAGACCTCTCACTAAGTCTTGACTCCATGAACTAGTAATTACCGTCGTTAGTAAGGGAGGTCTTGATGGAGGCAGACACAAGTAGATCACTCATAAGAAGATCAGGAAAAGACAGGCAAAATTTATAGGCCATTTTATGAGGAAGGGGGATTTAGAGCACCTGGTCACAACGGGAAAGCTGGAGGGAAAGAGGACCAGGTAGACCCAAGGAGAGAATGCTGGACGGACTTGCAGAGTGGCTGGGGACGAGGAGGGTGGGGGAGATGCTAGGGGCAACGAGAGATAGAGATGGTTGGAAGTCCATGATCGCCAACGCCATGTGGCAGGGCACCTGATGACGATGATGAGTTGGGGAGGGGGTTTAATAGTTTGTAGTTGGTAATTTGTTCAAGAGGGATTCACAGCACTCGGAAAACTATATGCGCTCCACCCAAATCTGCCAGCAATTATCTGACAGACTTCCGGTGCCTGCGCAAAACCCTATACGTTGGCAAAGTCTTGAAATAGGGAAGGGGGAAGAGGGACCTATGAACTATTAAGGTGACACCACCAGAATGATGGAAACATTAAGATGGGCAGCAAACAGGCCAGTTTTTGATGTTGCGGGCTGGGATTGAACTCAAGATATTAGATCCCGAGTTCATGGCTCTGCCAGCTATCCCGCGTAAAAAAAAAGTAGATGTCGGGGATCGAACCCAGGGTCTTTCAAGTGCAAAGCAAAAGCTACCACTGAGCTACATCCCCATCCCCTTTAATAGGTAATGTCCTTAGCAAGTCGAATCAGAACAGACACTGCTGAACTCCACAAAAGTGACCAAGAGGCAGTGCAGGATCTCCTCTTGTGGGTAACCTGCTGGTGGTTTGATATCTCTGGCTCCAGTGGGCTTCCTGGCACAATGATGAAGGTGAGGTTATAATCATGATGGTATGCACAAATCTCTGCAAGTCCGTCCAGCATTCTCTCCCTGGGTCTACCTGGTGCTCTCTTTCCCTCCAGCTTTCCTGTTGTGACCAGGTGCTCCAAATCCCCCTTCCTCATAAAATGGCCTATAAATGTTGCCTGTCTTTTCCTAAATCTTCCTTATGAGTGATCTACTTGTGTCTGCCTCCATCAAGACTGTCTTCTTTGCTGTCCATGGAACTCTCAACATTCTTCTGAGAAACCACATCTCGGCTGCCTCAATCTTGCTCTGGCTTTGCTTGTTGACTGTCCACGCCTCGCATCCGTACAACAGTATTGGTTTTATATAACATTCAAGGACTCTCTTTTTGATGTTAATTGATAGGCATTTGTTGGTAAGAATGCTTGTCATCTTTTTGAATGCTGTTTTGGCTTGGCCGATTCTGCCAGCTATTTCCGATGTGCATCTGCCGTCTGATGAAATGACCGTTCCCAGGTATTTGAACTTATTAACCTGTGTCAAGGTTGTGCCATTTGCTGTTATTTTGCATGAGGGGATTTCATGTATTTTTACTGATCACCATGACTTAAGTCTTCCTGCTGTTTAGTTCCAACCCCTTACCTTTCCTTCGTATTTCTAGTATATTCACAAGGTTTTGTAGGTCCCTTTCATTTTCTGCAATTAGCACGGTGTCATCTGCGTACCGTAACTTGCAGAGTGGCTGGGGATGAGGAGGGTGGGGGAGATGCTAGGGGCAACGAGAGATAGAGATGGTTGGAAGTCCATGGTCGCCAACGCCATGCGGCAGGGCACCTGATGATGATGCACAGATCTCTATACCGAGGTCTGTGATGCTATGGAGTCTCATGTAGGATCGAGATTGCATTCCATATCATTTCATGTCGCTCATAGCTCAGCTGACCGCTATAGTTATTCCGCACTAAATGACAGGGGGGCACTCTACGCTTACCATATCTTTCCATCAGCAAAACCCGAAAGATGCAAACACCTGCAGTGTTGGTTAAAAAAAATCTGAACATCCTCACTGACCCATCCGTGAAGTGGATAAGACTGGACTGTGTGGTTCCCAGCCTTCCCGATGAACAAACAGCACGCTCAAAAGTAGTCAGAAGCCAGTCAAGGCCAGTAACTCCCGCACTGATTTTGACAAAAGTGACTGGGTTAGATCCCCTAACCTTCCAGCTATTTGATAACCACGGCACCACGCAGATGAACACTTTACCTGCAAATGTGTCAGACAACGGCCCACTGGCTCACGGCGTAAACTCAAAGGTATCTCCCTCTGCCGGGCCCCCACGCGCTCTGACGTCATGATGCCCAGGCAAACGTTGACCACCACTACCTTGATGACGTCAATCTCAAAACGCTTCAGCATACGCAGTCCAGCCTCCATCTCCATGGGCATTCCTCCGATGGCCACCCGTGAGAAGCGCATGTAGGGTCTCTGCATAAACTTCAGTGAGGCTTTGTTCAACATGCTGGTCTGCACAAGGAAGCGCGTTACAATGTTAGTGACAGTTCTTTGCTCCTTTC
>JAPXFY010002532.1:15000-26661 GCA_030674185.1 Monoplex corrugatus
TAAGTTACCTGAAATTGCTTCTACATATTTCACCTCGCTAGAGCCAAAAATGCATGTACCCAATTATCAATCCTAAGAAAAAGTACGTCAGACTTTATTGAACACATACAGGTGAATGGACCTGCATGACAGAAAATGATCGAAAGAAATGACAAAGCAAAAGAACAAGGCAGAAACAAAGACAGAAAAGAGGATATTTCTAACACAGAATTTCCAGAAGGCAGGGATACTATTTATACTGAAAGAATCCCCGGCATCGCCACGAGTCAGATTCACCACACTCTGATATTTGCTGGTAAAACATTAGTATGTGTTGACCTGGCAGTCTGGCACAGTTTAGAGTTTTAAGAGGAAATCATGGCACATGGGCAATTCCATCTACACTTCACCCAGTTCCATCTACACTTTACCCAGTTCCATCTACACTCCACCCAGTTCCATCTACACTTTACCCAGTTCCATCTACACTCCACCCAGTTCCACCTACACTCCACCGAATTCCATCTACACTCCCCAATTCCATGTACACTCCCCCAATTCCATCAAAATTTACACTCCACCCAATTCCATCATATCCACACTCCACCCAATTCCATCTACACTCCCCCCAATTCCATCTACACTCCCCCCAATTCCATCTACACTCCCCCCAATTCCATCAATATTTACACTCCAATTCCATCAATATCCACACTCCACCCAATTCCATCTACACTCCCCCCAATTCCATCAATATTTACACTCCACCCAATTCCACCTACACTCCACCCAATTCCACCTACACTCCACCCAATTCCACCTACACTCCACCCAATTCCACCTACACTCCACCTACACCACACTCCACCCAATTCCACCTACACTCCACCCAATTCCACCTACACTCCACCCAATTCCACCTACACTCCACCTACATCTACACTCCCCAATTCCATGTACTCTCCCCCAATTCCATCAATATTTACACTCCACCCAATTCCATCATATCCACACTCCACCCAATTCCATCTACACTCCCAATTCCATCTACACTCCACCCAATTCCATCAATATCCACACTCCCCCCAATTCCATCTACACTCCCCCCAATTCCATCAATATTTACACTCCACCCAATTCCACCTACACTCCACCCAATTCCATCCACACTCCACCCAATTCCACCTACACGCCACCCAACTCCACCTACACTCCACCCAAAATTGCCAGCAATCACCTAGCAGATCCTTTAAGCTTGTGGTAAAAAAAGCATGCGCTGTTAAGTATTTGAAATAGGAAGAGGCGAGTGAAGGGACCTTGAGGCACTAAGCTAACACCATCAGAATGAAGGAAACATCAAGTTGGGCAACAAACAGGCCAGTCTTTAATGTTGCCGGCCGGGGTCGAACTCGAGGCATCAGAACCCAAATCTACGGCTCTATTAAAAGGATCACCCAGCCCACGAAAATATAAACTGTGGCCCATCCAGGGATCGAGTTTTTCAAGGGAGACAACCAGCTGCTGTAAAAAAAAAAGACCAACAGTTTATCGTCAAACTGACAGTTTCGAGATGTCATTCAAATCTGATCTGAAGACTCACCTGTTTAACCCTTTGACTCCCGCACCCTGTCCACAAACTGCAAAACCTTAACCCTTTGATTCCCTCACCCCATCCACCAGCTTCCTGCATAGAGTGAGGGAATCAAAGGGTTAAGTTTTTGCTTTGCTAGCATGGTTGACATTGCCGGATGCTGGTGGACAGGGTGAGGGAGTCAAAGGGTTAAGTTTTTTGCTTTGCTAGCATGGTTGACATTGCAGGATGCTGGTGGACAGGGTGCAGGAGACAAAGGTTTAAACTAATCAGTGTGCCTGCATGCGTGTGCGTGTGCGTGTGCGTGTGCGTGTGTGTGTGTGTGTGCGCGTGTGTGAAGAGTGAGCGAGTACGAGTATGAGTGTGCACGTGTAAGTACGTGTTTTTGAATAAGTGTGTGTGTGTGTGAGAGACAATGTAAATATACTCCTAATCATAATTTAAGGGCCACTTCTTCCTTCCTCTCTAATTTTAAGTTGAAATAATTGACAATGTTTAGAATTGATTCTATGTTTTATTTCATCATTTCCACACCTGTTTTGGAAAAAGAAATTAGCACAATGACCCATTAGTGAACAGCACATGCATTTAAAGGAACATCCCCCCCTTTTCAAAAAAACAGAAAGTGTCAGATTTGGCCAATCTGTTTTCAATATCGCGTGTGTCCGCCCCGAGCCTGGATGCATGCTTCACAGCGCCGATGCATCGACCCCACAAGGGTACGGAGTGTGTCCTGAGGGATGGCCGCCCACTCGATCTGCAGGATGTCGACCAGCCTGGCCAGGGTGCCCGGTGGGGGGTGGTTGTCCCTGATGCGCCTCCCGAGCACATCCCAGAGGTGTTCAATTGGGTTCAGGTCAGGTGAGCACGCTGGCCAGGCCATACGGACGACTTCATGCTGCTCCAGGAAGTCGGTCACAAGGCGTGCTCGATGCGCAGGTGCATTGTCGTCCTGGAAGATGGCGCCTTGACCAAGGTCCACAAGCGCAGGCAGTGCTACGGCCGCCAGAACCTCGTCCCGGTACCGGACCCCGTTCAGGATGCCGTCAATGGGGAGCAGGGGGGTCCGGGTACCACGGCTCATGCCACCCCACACCATCACCGACCCGCCGCCGTACCGGTTATGCTCTTGGACAGTGGCGTCAGCGAACCTCTCCCCTTGACGTCGCCACACCCGAGCCCGGCCATCGTTAAAGGTCAGGGTGAACCTGGACTCATCCGAAAACAAGACCCGGGCCCACTGTTGCCTTGTCCAGGTCACGTGCTCCCTGGCCCAGGTCATGCGGCGCACTCTGTTGACCGGTGACAGCACGGGTCGGACGGCCGGTCTCCGTGACCTCAAGTTTGCCTCATGTAGCCGTCTTCTCACCGTGCTGCAGCTGATATTAGCACCTGTTGCCTCCCTCAGCTGACCCCTCAAGGTCACCGCAGTGGATGCCCTTTCCCTCAGGACGGAGAGGGCAAGGTAGCGGTCTTGCTGTCTTGTCGTTACTCTGGGTCGACCCGTGTGACGCCTTTCCTGGACTGCTCCAGTCTCATTGAAGCGCTCCAGCAGTCTCTGGATTGTGGAATGCGACACTTCAAGACGTCTAGCAACTTCCCGCTGCGCTAGGCCTTCATCAAGCAGAGCGAGGGCTCTCCCCCGCTGCTCATCCGTCATCCGTCGTCTTGCAAGCATGGTTAAAACGAACCAAGAACGGGTCCTTTTTATCCTCGTCTGCGGGCAACTTTGGCTGGAGTAGTGTTCAAAAAGGGCTTGCCTTGCACGTGCAAAGCGAATTTTGTCGCTACCTTGCCTGCGTCGTCAGAGAGACCCTGCTGAAGATTCGACAATTTCGTGTGGAAATTGTCTTCCTTGGGCCGCCCATTGCAAATCGGCAAATCCCCAAACACGTGCCAAAAGGAAACTGCAATGTTGTCTGAGCTCTTATCCATTCAGTTACGGCAACGAATTGGAGAAAAGAGTAAGAGAAAATAGGTTATTTCTCCTTTCAAAAATTGACTCAAAAACGTTCCTGGCCCTTCAATAATGACGTGTAGTATATGTGTGTTCACGTGTATGTGTGTGTGTGCGAGTCGGTGAATATCTGCGCGTGTGTGTAGTGAACTGTGTGTGTGTGCGTACGTGTGTGTGTACGTGTGTGTGTGTTTGTGTGTATGTGTGTGTGTGTGTGTGTGTGTGTGTGTGTGTGTGTGTGTGGTGAGTGTGTGTGTGTGAGTGTGTGTGTGTGTGTATTTCTGTGTGTGTGTGTGTTTGTGTCTGTGTGTGTCTGTGTGTTTGTGTCTGTGTGTGTGTGTGTGTGTGTCCATGTGTGTGTGTCTGTGTGTTTGTTGTATATGTATATATTTGCATCCGTGTGTGCAGTGCGTGTATGTATGTGTATATGTATGTGTATGTGTATGTGCACTTGTGCGAGTTCGTTATTTGATTTAACGTCTTTTCACTATGAGTGATATTAGACGAGTGTACGTGTGTATGTGTGTACATGTGCGCGTGTGCGTGCGCGTGCGTGCTGACCTTCATTATCCAGGTCGAGGAAGATGGCAGCAGGATGGTCAGCCCTGAGGTCAGGTTCCACAAACTGACAAGCGTCCTCCATGACAAACAAACCATGCAGGAATCCTTTGTTGGAACTCTCCCAGTCCCTGTAGGACAAAACAACAACCTACACCCACACCACCATCAGATATGTCATAATAACAATGATGATAATAATAATAATAATAATAATGGTAATAATAATAATGATATAATAATAATATAATAATGATATAATAATATAATAATAATAATATAGTAATGACAATAATAATAATAATAGTAATGATAATAATAGTAATAATAATAATAATAATAATAATAATAATAGTAATGATAATAATAATAATAACAATAATAATAATAACAATAATAATAATAGTAATAATGTGACCACCAACAATATCAATAATGATTATAATGATAATAATAATAATAATAATAATAATAATAATAATATGTAATATAACAATAACAATAATGCTAATAATAATAATAATAATAACAATATTAACAATAATAACAACAACAATAATAATAATAATAACAATAATAATAGTAATAATGTAACCACCAACAACAATAACAACAATGAAAGAGTGATTGCATATTTAAGATGAAAAAAAAGACTTAGAAGAATACCAATAATACTATGATTATTTTTAGACCAATGATAATGGTGATTATAACATTACTGTTTCTGTTATTAGCATCATTATTATTGTATCATTCATTATTATTATTTTGTATTTTAGTCATAGTAATAGTAGCAGTCCTAAAAAAAAGTAGTTACGGTAGTAGAAGTAATAATCTTTGTAGTAGTACTATTGCCATTACTAGTAATAGTAGTGATGGTGGTGGTGGATGTAGTTGTAGTGATGTGGTGGTGGTAGTAGTAGTGGTGGTAGTGGTGGTGGTGCTAGTAGTGGGGTGGTGGTCGTGTGGTAGTAATAGTCGTGGTGGTAGTAGTGGTGTGGTGGTAGTAGTGGTGGTGGTGGTGGTAGTAGTGGTGGTGGTGGTGGTAGTAGTGGTGGTGGTGGTAGTAGTGGTGGTGGTGCTGGTAGTAGTGGTGGTGGTAGTAGTGGTGGTGGTGGTGGCAGTAAGTGGTGGTAGCAGTAGTGGTAGAAGTGGTGGTGGTGGTGGTGGTAGTAGTGGTGGTAGTGGTGGTGGTAGTAATGGTGGTGGTGGTAGTAGTGGTGGTTGTAGTAGTGGTGGTGGTAGTGGTTGTAGTAGTGGTGGTGGTGGTGGTAGTAGTGGTGGTGGTAGTGGTGGTGGTAGTAGTGGTGGTGGTGGTGGTAGTAGTGGTGGTGGTGGTAGTAGTAGCGGTGGTGATGGTAGTAGTAATGGTGTTGTGGTGGTAGTAGTAATGGTGTGGTGGTGGTGGTAGTAGTAGTGGTGTGGTGGTGGTGGTAGTAGTAGTGGTGGTGGTAGTAGTAATAGTCGTGGTGGCGGTAGTAGTGGTTGTAGTAGTAGTAGTAGTAGTAGTAGTAGTAGTAGTGGTCGTGGTGGTGGTAGTAGTAGTAGTAGTGGTAGAGATGGCGGTGATGGTGGTAGTAGTAGTTGTATTAGTGGTAGTAATAGTGGTAGTAGTAGTAGTAGTAGTAGTAGCAATAGTAGTAGTAATAGTAGTAATAGTAGTAGCAGTAGCAGCCCTCTATCATCATCATCTTCACGTGCCAGGCCGCATGGCGTTGGTGATCATGGCCCTCCATATACATCTTTTGTCGTTCAAATTGTACTTCTTCCATTTTTGTCCTCGTCCATTCTGCAAGACTAATTGTTTCTCCCTGGGTCTACTGGTGGTTTTCCCTCCAGCCTTACTGCTGTCATTAGTTGCTCAATGTCTTATAATGTTGATCGTCTTTTCTCATTCTTCATTAACCCTTTCATTTCCGTATCCTGTCCATCAACTGCAAAAACTTCACTCTTTGAGTCCCTCACCCTATCCACCAGCTTCTTGCAGGAAGCTGGTGGAAAGGGTGAGGGAGTCAAAAGAGTGAAAGGGTGAGGGAGTTAAAAGAGTGAAGTTTTTGCTTTGCTAGCATGGTTGACAATGCAGGATGCTGGTGGACAGGGTGCGGGAGTCAAACAGTTAAGTGTTTGCTTTGCTAGCATGGTTGACAATGCAGGATGCTGGTGGACAGGGTGCGGGAGTCAAACAGTTAAGTGTTTGCTTTGCTAGCATGGTTGACAATGCAGGATGCTGGTGGACAGGGTGCGGGAGTCAAACAGTTAAGTTTTTGCTTTGCTAGCATGGTTGACAATGCAGGATGCTGGTGGACATGGTGCGGGAGTCAAAGGGTTAAGTTTTTGCTTTGCTAGCATGGTTGACAATGCAGGATGCTGGCGGACAGGGTGCGGGAGTCAAAGGGTTAATGTTCTGTTCTTTTTTTTTCAAGACTGTCTCGATTGCTGTCAATGCAGATCAGAAACCGTATTTCTACTGCCTCAGTAGTAGCGGTATAAGTTATTCTTGATTGGCGCTATTCTCAAAACTCACGTGGACTCTGCTCACACACTATCAGGCAAGTGTGCCTACGTGCACGCGCAGCTTCAGCTTCGAGTCGTGCACGACAACGAACATTGGCATGAACACGAAGTGACTATAACAACCGACACGTGATAAATATTACACTAAAGTAAGATACACACATACACATGTCATTTACATGTAACCAAGATTATTCCAGTGGTAGGCTGATACAATACCAGCAGAAAATACAGACTAAGTAAAGTATCTACGTGGGGCCTCAGGACCTGGTCAGTTCATGGGTTTATGTCCAGGCTTAAGGCTTGTGCCAAGATCACCATACTCCGAGACATCATCTTGAGAAACTGAAACTGAAACCGTTTCCAGTTATTTTCTGAGGTTTTTGTTGTGTGTGGAGTTTTTACTACATGACTGAGGTGTACATTTACGGGTATTCATTTCATTTTGTCTGAATTCTTTGGAGAAAAAGACTGATGGAGCATACAGACGAATGCTGTGTGCAGCCCTGAACAAATCCTGGAGAGAACATCCAACTAACAAAGAGTTTTACGGTAAGATCCCACCAATCAGTAAATCAATACGTCAACAAAGACTGCGCTTTGTGGGACACTGCTGGCGTAGCAAAGAAGAACTGGTGGGAGATGTTCTACTATGGTGAACCAGTCACGGCAAACAAAGACCAGGACGTCCAAAGAAGACCATCGACAAACTGATGGATGATATGGGCTGTCAGTATGATGAACTACCTACTGCAATGTCTGACAGAAAAGGATGAAAGAAACGTGTCATGGATAGCCGAGCATGCTCGACATGATGATGATGAATTCTCAGGCAGTGTGACGTCATGGTATCTGTATGGAATTTCAGGAAAAAAACATTGAATTAATGAAAAAAACCGGTGAATTATAGAGAAAAAAAACCGTTGGCAAGAGAGAAAGACATCTCACATCTAGGGTCTGGTAGTTGGGTTTCTTGTCGACCTTGTTCCGTGTACAGCTGGCAAGGAATGGGGACTGGCTGGCACAGAAGACCAGACGACAGGTGGACAGGGTCAAGGCGTGGCTCACACGGTCATAGTACTGGTCCTTGGTCTCGTTAGGCCGGGGGTCACAGTCCACACACAACACAACACCTGCCATCAGTCATGGTACAGCCATTAACAACACGACACCTGCCATCACAGTGCACACACAACATGACACCTACCACCACAGTCCACACACAACACGACACCTGCCATCACAGTCCACACACATGACACCTGCCATCACAGTCCACACACAAAAACGACACCTGCCATCACAGTCCACACACAACACCTGCCATCACAGTCCACACACAACACGACACCTGCCATCACAGTCCACACACAACACCTGCCATCACAGTCCATACACAACACGACACCTGCCATCACAGTCCACACACAACACGACACCTGCATTCACAGTCCACACACAAAACCTGCCATCACAGTCCTCACACAACACGACACCTGCCATCACAGTCCACACACGACACCTGCCATCACAGTCCACACATGACACCTGCCATCACAGTCCACACACAACATGACACCTGCCATCACAGTCCACACACAACACCAGCCATCACAGTCCACACACAACACCTGCCATCACAGTCCACACACAACATGACACCTGCCATCACAGTCCACACACATCACGACACCTGCCATCACAGTCCACACACAACACACCTGCCATCATAGTCCACACACATCACGACACCTGCCATCAGTCCACACACAACACACCTGCCATCACAGTCCACATACATCACGACACCTGCCATCACAGTCCACACACAACACCTACCATCACAGTCCACACACAACACCTGCCATCACAGTCCACACACAACACCTGCCATCACAGTCCACACACACCACACCTGCCATCACAGTCCACACACATCACGACACCTGCCATCACAGTCCACACACAACAACACCTGCCATCACAGTCCACACACAACACCACACCTGCCATCACAGTCCACACACAACACCTGCCATCACAGTCCACACACAACACAACACCTGCCATCACAGTCCACACACAACACGACACCTGCCATCACAGTCCACACACAACACCACACCTGCCATCACAGTCCACACACAACACCTGCCATCACAGTCCACAAACACAACACCTGCCATCACAGTCCACACACAACACACCTGCCATCACAGTCCACACACAGTCCACACACAACACACCTGCCATCACAGTCCACACACACACCTGTCTTCACAGTCCACACACATCACGACACCTGCCATCACAGTCCATACACAACACAACACCTGCCATCGCAGTCCACACACAACACAACACCTGCCATCACAGTCCACACACAACACCTGCCATCAGTCCACACACAACACCTGCCATCACAGTCCACACACACCTGCCATCACAGTCCACACACAACACCTGCCATCAGTCCACACACAACACCTGCCATCACAGTCCACACACAACACCTGCCATCAGTCCACACACAACACCTGCCATCACAGTCCACACACAACACCTGCCATCACAGTCCACACACAACACCTGCCATCAGTCCACACACAATACACCTGCCACCACAGTCCACACACAACACCACACCTGCCATCACAGTCCACACACAACACCTGCTATCACAGTCCACACACAAGACACCTGCCATCTTAGTCTACACAACAAGACACCTGCCATCATAGTCTACACAACACGACACCTGCCATCATAGTCTACACAACACGACACCTGCCATCACAGTCCACACACAACTGCCATCACAGTCCACACACAACACCTGCCATCACAGTCCACACACAACACCTGCCATCACAGTCCACACACAACACAACACAACACCTGCCATCATAGTCTACACAACACGACACCTGCCAGTCATGACACAGTCATTAACACTGAGAAAGACGCTGAAGGAAAAACCGAATAATGAATACTTCATACAGAGACCATGCCTCTAGTGAAGTATGTTAAGTGCACAATTTAATACATTCCCACGCACACGCACGCTCACACACACCATATATCATACAGATACGCGCACACACACACAACACTAAACACACACTCGCAATACACATAGTACACACACACACACACACACACACACACACACACACACACACACACACACACACACACACGCACACACACACACACACACACACACACACACACACACACACCACATACATACAATCAAATACACACAGCATACACGCACATATTCCATCTCCCACATACCACACACACAAGTACATACACAAAATACACATGTACACACGCATGCACGCACACACACACACATACACACACATGCATACACATACACACACACATACATACACACACACCCCACATATCACAGTGCATATGGCTTATGTGCAGGCTCATGGCTTATGCCAACATTATTCTGACCTCCATCACCTGGCACCAGCGGTGCCAACGCATATGGAATTTCTCAAGACAAAACATTCACTGGTACTAACCGATTTTTAACGAAAAGAAAAAGTGTTAAATAGGCACAAAAGGAAAGATCGTTAGTGTGGCTTAGCCATCTTGTTTATTTATCTAGACCCCTATTCACTTTATCAAGGGTTTGAACTCTGACCCCCAACTGACCTCCACACAGGATGATAGCCATGTCCAGCACCAAGCGTTCAGGGGACGGGGGTAGGAGGCTGCACACCACTGTCCCCAGCCTCACGCCGTAACGGTCATTCAGCACGTGAGCATACCGCTTAGCCATGGTCAGCAACTCGCTAGTGGTCAGCGCCATGGGGCCACGCTCCTGAGCGCGAGTGGGTGGCCGGGGGGTGAGGAAGCTGAAGGCGTGCACACGGACACCATCGTCCAGGGCGGCCCACCTGGCCAGCTGGTCAGCAATGGTGGTCGTACCGTTCACCCTCAGTGGCTGCCAGAAGTAGAACAGAGGAGAATTACACCCGTCATGGTGATCAGTAAAAAACATGAAATCCCCTCATGCAAAATAACAGCAAATGGCACAACCTTGACACAGGTTCATAAGTTCAAATACCCGGGAACGGTCATTTCATCAGACGGCAGATGCACATCGGGAAATAGCTGGCAGAATCGGCCAAGCCAAAACAGCATTCAAGAAGATGACAAGCATTCTTACCAACAAATGCCTATCAATTAACATCAGAAAGAGAGTCCTTGAATGTTATATAGAACCAATACTGTTGTACGGATGCGAGGCGTGGACAGTCAGCAAGCAAAGCCAGAGCAGGATCGAGGCAGCCGAGATGTGGTTTCTCAGAAGAATGTTGAGAGTTCCATGGACAGCAAAGAAAACAAACGAGACAGTCTTGATGGAGGCAGACAAGTAGATCACTCATAAGGAAGATTAGGAAAAGACAGGCAACATTTATAGGCCATTTTATGAGGAAGGGGGATATGGAGCACCTGGTCACAACGGGAAAGCTGGAGGGAAAGAGAGCACCAGGTAGACCCAGGGAGAGAATGCTGGACGGACTTGCAGAGTGACTGGGGATGAGGAGGGTGGGGGAGATGCTGGGGGCAACGAGAGATAGAGATGGTTGGAAGTCCATGGTCACCAACGCCATGCGGCAGGGCACCTGATGATGATGATGATGATGACCCGTCATTGCAATGCTGTGGTTAGAGCAACGGATTAAAGACTGGAGAGTTTTGAGTTCGAATCCTATCAGTTCTCTCAAAATCGAAAATGTTTTTTCGGACCTCACCATCATCATCAGCACCAAGTGCCCTGCCACATGGTGTTGGCGATCATGGCCTTCCATCTGTTTCTATCCCTTGTTGCCTCAAGCACCTCTTCCATCCTTTTTGTCTTCAGCCACTCTGCAAGTCCGTCCAATATCTTCTTCCTGGGTCTACCTGGTGCTCTCTTTTCCTCCAGCTTTCCTGTTGTGACCAGGTGCTCCAATTCCCCGTTTCGGACCTAATCGATTGTTATCCAGGTTATTATCAACGTGATACAGTGTTTAGCGCACAGTGCCACAGA
>JAPXFY010002533.1:5000-20000 GCA_030674185.1 Monoplex corrugatus
AGGAAGGGAGGGAGAGAGAGAGAAGGGAGGAGAGAGAGAGAGAAAAGGGAGGAGAGAGAGAGAGAAGGGAGGGGAGAGAGAGAGAGAGAAGGGAGGAGAGAGAGAGAGAGAAGGGAGGAGAGAGAGAGAGAGAGAAGGAAGGAGAGAGAGAGAGAAGGGAGAAGAGAGAGAGAGAAGGGAGGAGAGAGAGAGAGAAGGGAGGAGAGAGAGAAAGAGAAGGGAGGAGAGAGAGAAGGGAGGAGAGAGAGAGAGAAGCGAGGAGAGAGAGAGAGAAGGGAGGAGAGAGAGAGACAGGGAGGAGAGAGAGAGAGGAAGCGAGGAGAGAGGGGAGAGAGAGAGAAGGGAGGAGAGAGAGAGAGAGAAGGGAGGAGAGAGAGAGAGAAGGGAGGAGAGAGAGAGAGAAGGGAGGAGAGAGAGAGAGAGAAGGGGGAGGAGAGAGAGAGAGAAGGGAGGAGAGAGAGAGAGAAACGAGGAGGAGAGAGAGAAGGGAGGAGGAGAGAGAGAGAAGGGAGGAGAGAGAGAGAGAGAGAGAAGGGAGGAGAGAGAGAGAGAAGGGAGGAGAGAGAGAGAGAAGGGAGGAGAGAGAGAGAAGGGAGGAGAGAGAGAGAGAGATAAGGGAGGAGAGAGAGAGAGAGAAGGGAGGAGAGAGAGAGATAAGAGAGGAGAGAGAGAGAGAAGGGAGGAGAGAAAGAGAGAAGGGAGGAGAGAGAGAGAAGGGAGGAGAGAGAGAAGGGAGGAGAGAGAGAGAGAAGGGAGGAGAGAGGGAGAAGGGAGGAGAGAGAGAGAGAAGGGAGGAGAGAGAGAGAGAAGGGAGGAGAGAGAGAGATAAGGAAGGAGAGAGAGAGAGAAGGGAGGAGAGAGAGAGAGAAGGGAGGAGAGAGAGAGAGAGAGAGAGAAGGGAGGAGAGAGAGAGAAGGGAGGAGAGAGAGAGAGAATGGAGGAGAGAGAGAGAAGGGAGGAAGAGAGAGAGAAGGGAGGAGAGAGAGAGAGAAGGGAGGAGAGAGAGAGAGAGAAGGGAGGAGAGAGAGAGAAGGGAGGAGAGAGAGAGAAGGGAGAGAGAGGAGAGAAAGAGAAAAGAGAAGGGAGGAGAGAGAGAGAAGGGAGGAGAGAGAGAGATAAGGGAGGAGAGAGAGAAGGGAGGAGAGAGAGAAGGGAGGAGAGAGAGATAAGGGAGGAGAGGAGATAAGGGAGGAGAGAGAGAAGGGAGGAGAGAGAGAAGGGAGGAGAGAGAGAGAGAAGGGAGGAGAGAGAGAGAGAGAAGGGAGGAGAGAGAGAGAGAAGGGAGGAGAGAGAGAAGGGAGGAGAGAGAGAGAGAGAAGGGAGGAGAGAGAGAGAAGGGAGGAGAGAGAGAGAGAAGGGAGGAGAGAGAGAGAGAAGGGAGGAGAGAGAGAGAGAAGGGAGGAGAGAGAGAGAGAAGGGAGGAGAGAGAGAGAGAGAGAGAGAGAAGGGAAGAGAGAGAGAGAAGGGAGGAGAGAGAGAGAGAAGGGAGGAGAGAGAGAGAGAAGGGAGGAGAGAGAGAGAGAAGGGAGGAGAGAGAGAGAGAGAAGGGAGGAGAGAGAGAGAGAAGGGAGGAGAGAGGGAGGAGAGAGAGAGAGGAAGGGAGGAGAGAGAGAGAGAAGGGAGGAGAGAGAGAGAGAAGGGAGGAGAGAGAGAGAAGGGAGGAGAGAGAGAGAAGGGAGGAGAGAGAGAGAAGAGAAGAGAGAGAGAGAGAGAGAGAGAAGTGAGGAGAGAGGAGACTTTGTAAATGAGACAAAGACAGGCAGGCAGACAGACAGAAAGAAAATGAACAAAAAGAAAAAAAAAGAGAATAAGCAGTCTTCCTATTGTTTGTTTGTTTCCTAAAAAGATTTGCATAATCTATAATGGAATCATATGTATGCAGCGTCTTGCTCATTAGACGTTTTAAGCATCCATTGGTGGACATTGTCTAAAACTGATTGGTTGGTGTGCTTTGATTTTTTGCAAGGTGGATTGTTTTGACGATTAACTAAACAGCCTATTATTTTTTTTTTTTTAATGTGGATTGTTTTAACAATAATCTAAATATCCTTTTATTGCTTTCCGCCCCTACTCAAAGTGTTTGAAGGCATCGTGTTAAGGTCTTCCAGAAACACAGGAGTGATAACACATACACACACACGCACACACACATACACACACACATACACACACACACACACACACACACACACAGACACACACACACACACACACACACACACACACACACACACACACACACACACACAGAGCCTTATCTTTAATTAAAATTCTCCAATAGTCCATAGCCTTTATTAAAATTCTCCAATAGTCCATAGCCTTAATCAAAAGTGTCCAATAGTCCATAGCCTTAATTAGAATTCTAATCTTGTCACTGATTCTTTGTAGTGATATTTAGAGAGAGAGAGAGGGGGGGGGAGCAGCTTTAGAGGGTGAATGAGAGAAGAGAGACCAAGAGAGAGAGAGAGAGAGAAACTGAAACTGAAACTGTTTTTTGTCATTACCCGAAAAGGTCTTTTGACAAGGGAGATAACAATTTTCCAGTAGTGCGACACATAGTCCACTCTTTGTATGTGCGCAAATTGTTCACGCATAATCAAAAAAAATATCGAACATCCATTCCTTGAACAGTCGAACATATTCAAATTATAAATAATGAACAATCATCCATTTTATCAGTATTGCATGATGCAAACAAACAAACAAAAATCAGAACAGTGTTCCTACATTCAGGCCAATAATTTGTCTAGGTTTTGGCAAACCAAAATCTTTTTTACACACCCACACACACACACACACACACACACACACACACACACACACACTCACACGCGGGCGCGCACTCGTGCGCACGCACACACACACACACACACACACACACATCAAAACTGTATTATGATGATACATCTGGGCTCGACCACCCAAACCTTACATTTAGTGATAATGATATAATCTTCACATAACTGCCCCATAATACTCTGTTAACAAGGGACATAACCATGCCTTTTATTTATTTTGTTTTTGAGAGAGAGAGAGAGAGAGAGAGAGAGAGGAGATGAGAGAGAGAGAGAGAGAGAGAGAGAGAGAGAGAGGACGCCCTTTATTACTAGAGATAAAAGACATGTTCGAACTGTGCTGTAGACAGAGGATGGATATTTGTTCTGTCTTCATTTGTCCACATGTGTGCAGACTTGCTAGGTGCCTAAACCCCTTTCGTGTGTATACACATGCGGAATATCAAATATACATGTTAAAGATCTTGTAACTCTTGTCAATGGCTTACTTGTGGGAACATGAGAACACATCCAGCATACACACACACACACACACACACACACACACACACACACACACACACACACACACACACCACACACACACACACACACCAGATACAGAGTACGCAACGTACAACCTGCACAATGTGGGCAAAATCAACGTCCATAAAAAGCATCTGAGTAATATCTGAAGGTTAAAGTATCAATAACAAAAATAGAAGTCACCTCTCTTTACAGATAACCATTTAGAGAAAAAAAACATTCCCATGATAGAGATCTGAATGAAGGCTTGTGTACTCCTTTGTTTCTTGAATTTGCAGTCAGGTTGTGTTTCTGTGTTGTTTTTGTAGGTATTTTACATATAGTATGCATAGTTCTATAAAACACTGATGTAAAGTATGTCCATCTTTTTTTTCATTAACCGTAACGAAATACACTAAAAAGCTTCCGATTTCTGTAAAATCCTGAGATATCCTTACCAAAGCATTTCAGACGCAACAAACAAATAAGCTAGACTCTACATGTCGTGTTCGATAAATCGCCAGCCCCCTGTTCCAGTTTGTAAAGGGAAACCCAAGGGTGGAAGAAACAAACACAGCATGCAAGACAGGATACGGAGCCAGATGACAGCATAATCTGGCAAATTCCTTAACCAGTTCTGTTCTGGCTCTGGGGATTTCTCTTCTTGGGGGGGAATAGCAGCGGGTGTTATTACTTACACAAATTGAACTGTTGACAGTGTCATGACCTGTCATGTGCATGTAATTCTGTACCTCTACATATTACCGACAAATGTCAGGGGTAGGGTGGATGAGTGGAAACAGTGGTTTTTCAGAGAAAGTACTTCGGGTTGTAGTTGCTCAACCGTTTTATTTTTTTAAGTTATAGCAAGAGAACATGCACACGTGGTGTTGCTTAACCTGCCTTTCATTTCTTTAATACCGTTTGTCTTTCGTTCATTATTTTTGGTGAGGCGTCTATTCTTGCAAGTCTGTTTCTAATATTGTTAAGGTGTCTTATACCGTTAATCCGTTCTTAATTGCTTTTAATCTCTCCTGTTTATCTTTTTCCTGTTACTTTTACTCTTTTATTTAATCCTGCTAGCCCGTCCTACTTTACCGGTAGTCTGTTCTTTATCAGTGTGAGTCCATCCTTTCATTTCTGTTAGCCTGTCCTTTGTTACAGTTAGTCTGCCCTTTGTAACCATTAGTTCGTCCTCTACTATTGTTGTTCTGTCTTTTACTACTGTGTCTGTCCTTTGTCACTATCAGTGTGTCCTTTGTTACTCTGTCATCTGTGTCATCTATTACTATTAGTGTGTCCTGTGTTACTGTTAACCTGTCCTTTGTTACTGTCATTCTGTCCTCCATTACTGTTCTGTTAGTTAGTCCTCTGTTACTGTAAGTGTGTGTGTGTGTGTGTGTGTGTGTGTGTGTGTGTGTGTGTGTGTGTGTGTGTGTGTGTGTGTGTGTGTGTGTGTGTGTGTGTGTGTGTGTGTGTGTGTGTGTGTGTGTCTGTGTCTGAGTTTAACTGAAAGTCGATCCGCTATTACTGTTATTAATGTTATTTTTTCTTATAGTATCGTTAATCTGTTCTTTCTTGTTGGTAGTCTGTTCATTATTGTTGGTAGTCTGTTCTTTCTTGTTGGTAGTCTGTCTATCATTGTTGGTAGTCTGTCCATCATTGCTGGTAGTCTGTCCATCATTGTTGGTAGTCTGTTCTTTCTTGTTGGTAGTCTGTTCATTCTTGTTGATAGTCTGTTGATTCTTGTTGGTAGTCTGTCCATCATTGTTGGTAGTCTGTCCATCATTGTTGGTAGTCTGTTCATTCTTGTTGGTAGTCTGTTCTTTCTTATTGATAGTCTGTTCTTTCTTGTTGGTAGTCTGTCCATCATTGTTGGTAGTCTGTCCATCATTGTTGGTAGTCTGTTCTTTATTGTTGGTAGTCTGTTCTTTCTTATTGATAGTCTGTTCTTTCTTGTTGGTAGTCTGTCCATCATTGTTGGTAGTCTGTCCATCATTGTTGGTAGTCTGTTCATTCTTGTTGGTAGTCTGTTCTTTCTTATTGATAGTCTGTTCTTTCTTGTTGGTAGTCTGTCCATCATTGTTGGTAGTCTGTCCATCATTGTTGGTAGTCTGTTCATTCTTGTTGGTAGTCTGTTCTTTCTTGTTGGTAGTCTGTTCATTCTTATTGATAGTCTGTTCTTTCTTGTTGGTAGTCTGTTCATTCTTGTTGGTAGTCTGTTCATTCTTGTTGGTAGTCTGTTCATTCTTATTGATAGTCTGTTCATTCTTGTTGGTAGTCTGTTCATTCTTGTTGGTAGTCTGTTCATTCTTGTTGGTAGTCTGTTCATTCTTGTTGGTAGTCTGTTCATTCTTGTTGGTAGTCTGTTCTTTCTTATTGGTAGTCTGTTCATTCTTGTTGGTAGTCTGTTCATTCTTGTTGGTAGTCTGTTCATTCTTATTGATAGTCTGTTCATTCTTATTGATAGTCTGTCCATTTATTGTTGGTAGTCTGTTCATTATTGTTGGTAGTCTCTTCTTTCTTGTTGGTAGTCTGTTCTTTCTTGTTGGTAGTCTGTTCATTCTTGTTGGTAGTCTGTTCATTCTTGTTGGTAGTCTGTTCATTCTTGTTGGTAGTCTGTTCATTCTTGTTGGTAGTCTGTTCTTTCTGGTTGGTAGTCTGTTCATTATTGTTGGTAGTCTGTTCTTTCTTGTTGGTAGTCTGTTCATTCTTGTTGGTAGTCTGTTCATTCTTGTTGGTAGTCTGTTCATTCTTGATGGTAGTCTGTTCATTCTTGTTGGTAGTCTGTTCATTCTTGTTGGTAGTCTGTTCTTTCTGGTTGGTAGTCTGTTCATTATTGTTGGTAGTCTGTTCATTATTGTTGGTAGTCTGTTCTTTCTTGTTGGTAGTCTGTTCTTTCTTGTTGGTAGTCTGTTCATTATTGTTGGTAGTCTGTCCATTATTGTTGGTAGTCTGTTCATTATTGTTGGTAGTCTGTTCATCATTGTTGGTAGTCTGTTCATTATTGTTGGTAGTCTGTTCTTTCTTGTTGGTAGTCTGTTCATCATTGTTGGTAGTCTGTTCATTATTGTTGGTAGTCTGTTTATTATTGTTGGTAGTCTGTTCATTATTGTTGGTAGTCTGTTCATTATTGTTGGTAGTCTGTTCATTATTGTTGGTAGTCTGTTCTTTATTGTTGGTAGTCTGTTCATCATTGTTGGTAGTCTGTTCTTTATTGTTGGTAGTCTGTTCATCATTGTTGGTAGTCTGTTCATTATTGTTGGTGGTCTGTCCATTATTGTTGGTAGTCTGTTCATCATTGTTGGTAGTCTGTTCTTTCTTGTTGGTAGTCTGTCCATCATTGTTGGTAGTCTGTCCATCATTGTTGGTAGTCTGTCCGTCATTGTTGGTAGTCTGTTCATTCTTGTTGGTAGTCTGTTCATTCTTGTTGGTAGTCTGTTCATTATTGTTGGTAGTCTGTCCATCATTGTTGGTAGTCTGTTTATTGTTGTTGGTAGTCTGTTCATTCTTGTTGGTAGTCTGTTCTTTCTTGTTGGTAATCTGTTCATTATTGTTGGTAGTCTGTCCATTATTGTTGGTAGTCTGTTCATTATTGTTGGTAGTCTGTCCATCATTGTTGGTAGTCTGTCCGTCATTGTTGGTAGTCTGTTCACTATTGTTGGTAGTCTGTTCTTTCTTGTTGGTAGTCTGTTCATTATTGTTGGTAGTCTGTTTTTCTTGTTGGTAATCTATTCTTTCTTGTTGGTAGTCTGTTTATTCTTGTTGGTAGTCTGTTCACTATTGTTGGTAGTCTGTTCATTATTGTTGGTAGTCTGTTCTTTCTTGTTGGTAGTCTGTTCTTTCTTGTTGGTAATCTGTTCTTTCTTGTTGGTAGTCTGTTCTTTCTTGTTGGTAGTCTGTTCTTTCTTGTTGGTAGTCTGTTTATTCTTGTTGGTAGTCTGTTCTTTCTTGTTGGTAATCTGTTCTTTCTTGTTGGTAGTCTGTTCTTTCTTGTTGGTAGTCTGTTTATTCTTGTTGGTAGTCTGTTCATCATTGTTGGTAGTCTGTTCATTCTTGTTGGTAGTCTGTTCTTTCTTGTTGGTAGTGTGTCCATTATTGTTGGTAGTCTGTTCATTCTTGTTGGTAGTCTGTCCATGATTGTTGGTAGTCTGTTCTTTCTTGTTGGTAGTCTGTCCATTATTGTTGGTAGTCTGTTCATTCTTGTTGGTAGTCTGTCCATGATTGTTGGTAGTCTGTTCTTTCTTGTTGGTAGTCTGTTCTTTCTTGTTGGTAGTCTGTTCTTTCTTGTTGGTAGTCTGTTCTTTCTTGTTGGTAGTCTGTTCATTCTTGTTGGTAGTCTGTATATTATTGTTGGTAGTCTGTTCTTATTGTTGGTAGTCTGTTCTTTCTTGTTGGTAGTCTGTTCTTTCTTGTTGGTAGTCTGTTCATTATTGTTGGTAGTCTGTATATTATTGTTGGTAGTCTGTTCTTTCTTGTTGGTAGTCTCTTCTTTCTTGCTGGTAGTCTGTTCATTCTTGTTGGTAGTCTGTTCTTTCTTGTTGGTAGTCTGTTCTTTATTGTTGGTAGTCTGTTCATTATTGTTGGTAGTCTGTTCATTCTTGTTGGTAGTCTGTTCTTTCTTGTTGGTAATCTGTTCTTTATTGTTGGTAGTCTGTTCTTTATTGTTGGTAGTCTGTTCATTCTTGTTGGTAGTCTGTTCTTTTTGTTGGTAGTCTGTTCTTTATTGTTGGTAGTCTGTTCATTATTGTTGGTAGTCTGTTCTTAATTGTTGGTAGTCTGTTCATTATTGTTGGTAGTCTGTATATTATTGTCGGTAGTCTCTTCATTATTGTTGGTAGTGTGTTCATTATTGTTGGTAGTCTGTATATTATTGTTGGTAGTCTGTTCATTATTGTGTGTCTGTATATTATTGTTGGTAGTCTGTTCATTATTGTTGGTAGTCTGTATATTATTGTTGGTAGATTGTTCATTATTGTTGGTAGTCCTTTCATTATTGTTGGTAGTCTGTTCTTTATTGTTGTAGTCTGTTCTCATTGTTGGTAGTCTGTTCATTATTGTTGGTAGTCTGTTCTTTCTTGTTGGTAGTCTGTTCTTTCTTGTTGGTAGATTGTTCATTATTGTTGGTAGTCTGTTCATTATTGTTGGTAGTCTGTTCATTCTTGTTGGTAATCGTCCATCATTGTTGGTAGTCTGTTCTTTCTTGTTGGTAGTTGCTCTTTATTATTGGTAGTCTGTTCATTATTGTTGGTAGTCTGTTCTTTCTTGTTGGTAGTCTGTTCTTTCTTATTGGTAATCTGTTCATTCTTGTTGGTAGATTGTTCATTATTGTTGTAGTCTGTTCATTATTGTTGGTAGTCTGTTCATTATTGTTGGTAGCCTGTTCATTATTGTTGGTAGTCTGTTCTTTCTTGTTGGTAGTCTGTTCTTTCTTGTTGGTAGTCTGTTCTTTATTGTTGGTAGCTGTTCATTATTGTTGGTAGCCTGTTCATTATTGTTGGTAGTCTGTTCTTTCTTGTTGGTAGTCTGTTCTTTCTTGTTGGTAGTCTGTTCATTATTGTTGGTAGCCTGTTCATTATTGTTGGTAGTCTGTTCTTTCTTGTTGGTAGTCTGTTCTTTCTTGTTGGTAGTCTGTTCATTATTGTTGGTAGATTGTTCATTATTGTTTTTAGTCTGTTCATTCTTGTTGGTAGATTGTTCTTATTGTTGGTAGTCTGTTCATTATTGTTGGTAGTCTGTTCTTTATTGTTGGTAGTCTGTTCTTTCTTGTTGGTAGTCTGTTCTTTCTTGTTGGTAGTCTGTTCATTCTTGTTGGTAGTCTGTTCTTTCTTGTTGGTAGTCTGGTCATCATTGTTGGTAGTTTGTTCTTTCTTGTTGGTAGTTGTTCATTCTGTTGGTAGTCTGTTCTTTCTTGTTGGTAGTCTGTTCTTTCTTGTTGGTAGTCTGTTATTATTGTTGGTAGTCTGTTCTTTCTTGTTGGTAGTCTGTTCATTCTTGTTGGTAGTCTGTTCTTTCTTGTTGGTAGTCTGTTCTTTCTTGTTGGCAGTCTGTTCATTCTTGTTGTAGTCTGTTCTTTCTTGTTGGTAGTCTGTTTATTATTGTTGGTAGTCTGTTTTCATTGTTGGTAGTCTGTTCTCATTGTTGGTAATCTGTTCATCATTGTTGGTAGTTGTTCTTTCTTATTGGTAGTCTGTTTATTATTGTTGGTAGTCTGTTCTTTCTTATTGGTAGTCTGTTTATTATTGTTGGTAGTCTGTTCTGTCTTGTTGGTAGTTTCTTCTTTCTTGTTGGTAGTCTGTTCTTTCTTGTTGGTAGTCTGTTCTTTCTTGTTGGTAGTCTGTTCTTTCTTGTTGGTAGTCTGTTCTTTCTTGTTGGTAGTCTGTTCATCATTGTGGTAGTCTCTTCATTCTTGTTGGTAGTCTGTTCATCATTGTTGGTAGTCTGTTCTTTCTTGTTGGTAGTCTCTTCATCATTGTTGGTAGTCTGTTCATTCTTGTTGGTAGTCTGTTCTTTCTTGTTGGTAGTCTGTTTATTATAGTTGGTAGCCTGTTCTTTCTTGTTGGTAGTCTGTTCATTCTGTTGGTAGTCTGTTCTTCTCTTGTTGGTAGTCTGTTCTTTCTTGTTGGTAGTCTGTTCATTCTTGTTGGTAGTCTGTTCTTTCTTGTTGGTAGTCTGTTCATTATTGTTGGTAGTCCTTGTTGGTAGTCTGTTCTTTATTGTTGGTAGTCTGTTCATTCTTGTTGGTAGTCTGTTCTTTATTGTTGGTAGTCTGTTCTTTTCTTGTTGGTAGTCTCTTTATTTTTGTTGGTAGTCTGTTCATTATTGTTGGTAGTCTGTCCATCATTGTTGTTAGACTGTTCTTATTTGTTGGTAGTCTGTTCTTTATTATTAGTAGTCTGTTCATTGTTGTTTGTAGTCTGTTTATTGTTGTTGGTAGTCTGTTCATTATTTTTGGTAGTCTGTTCTTTATTGTTGGTAGTCTGTCCATCATTGTTGGTAGTCTGTCCATCATTGTTGGTAGTCTGTCCATCATTGTTGATAGTCTGTCCATCAGTGTTGGTAGTCTGTTCATTCTTGTTGGTAGTCTGTTCATTCTTGTTGGTAGTCTGTCCATCATTGTTGGTAGTCTGTTCATTCTTGTTGGTAGTCTGTTCATTCTGGTTGATAGTCTGTTCATTATTCTTGGTAGTCTGTTCATTATTCTTGGTAGTCTGTTCTTCATGTTAGTAGTCTGTCCATCATTGTTAGTAGGCTGTTCTTTCTTGTTGATAGTCTGTCCATCATTGTTGGTAGTCTTGTCTTTCTTGTTAGTAGTCTGTTCATTCTTGTTGGTAGTCTGTCCATTATTGTTGGTAGTCTGTTCATCATTGTGGTAGTCTGTTCATTATTGTTGGTAGTCTGTCCATTATTGTTGGTAGTCTGTTCATCATTGTTGGTAGTCTGTTCATTATTGTTGGTAGTCTGTTCATCATTGTTGGTAGTCTGTCCATCATTGTTGTTAGTCCCGTTCTTTCTTGTTGGTAGTCTGTTCTTTATTGTTAGTAGTCTGTCCATCATTGTTGGTAGTCTGTTCATTTTTGTTGGTAGTCTGTTCTTTCTTGTTGGTAGTCTGTTCTTTATTGTTGGTAGTCAGTCCATCATTGTTGGTAGTCTGTTTATTATTGTTGGTAGTCTGTTCATTTTTGTTGGTAGTCTGTTCTTTATTGTTAGTAGTCAGTCCATCATTGTTGGTAGTCTGTTATTATTGTTGGTAGTCTGTTCATTTTTGTTGGTAGTCTGTTCTTTCTTGTTGGTAGTCTGTTGATTATTGTTGGTAGTCTGTTCATTTTTTGTTGGTAGTCTGTTCTTTATTGTTAGTAGTCAGTCCATCATTGTTGGTAGTCTTTATTATTGTTGGTAGTCTGTTCATTTTTGTTGGTAGTCTGTTCTTTCTTGTTGGTAGTCTGTTCATTCTTGTTGGTAGTCTGTTCTTTCTTGTTGATAGTCTGTTCTTTATTGTTGGTAGTCTGTTCATTCTTGTTGGTAGTCTGTTCTTTCTTGTTGGTAGTCTGTTCATTCTTGTTGGTAGTCTGTTCATTCTTGTTGGTAGTCTGTTCTTTCTTGTTGATAGTCTGTTCTTTCTTGTTGGTAGTCTGTTCATTCTTGTTGGTAGTCTGTTCTTTATTGTTGGTAGTCTGTTCATCATTGTTGGTAGTCTGTCCATCATTGTTGGTAGTCTGTTCATTATTTTTGATTGTCTGTTCATTATTGTTGGTAGTCTGTTCCTTCTTGTTGGTAGTCTGTTCTTTCTTGTTGGTAGTCTGTTCTTTCTTGTTGGTAGTCTGTTCTTTCTTGTTGGTAGTCTATTCTTTCTTGTTGGTAGTCTCTCCATCATTGTTGGTAGTCTGTTCATTCTTGTTGGTAGTCTCTCCATCATTGTTGGTAGTCTGTCCATCATTGTTGGTAGTCTGTCCATCATTGTTGGTAGTCTGTTCATTCTTGTTGGTAGTCTGTTCATTCTTGTTGGTAGTCTGTTCATTCTTGTTGGTAGTCTGTCCATCATTGTTGGTAGTCTGTTCATTCTTGTTGGTAGTCTGTTCTTTAGTGTTGGAAGTCTGTTCATTATTGTTGGTAGTCTGTCCTTTCGTGTTGGTAGTCTGTCCTTTCGTGTTGGAAGTCTGTCCTTTCGTGGTGGTAGTCTGTCCTTTCGTGTTGGTATCTGTTCATTCTTGTTGGTAGTCTGTTCTTTATTGTTGGTAGTCAGTCCATCATTGTTGGTAGTCTGTTTATTATTGTTGGTAGTCTGTTCATTCTTGTTGGTAGTCTGTTTTTTATTGTTGTAGTCTGTTCATTCTTGTTGGTAGTCTGTTCTTTCTTGTTGGTATTCTGTTCTTTCTTGTTGGTAGTCTGTTCATTTGTTGGTAGTCTGTTCTTTATTGTTGGTAGTCTGTTCTTCTTGTTGGTAGTCTGTTCTTTCTTGTTGGTAGTCTGTTCTTTCTTGTTGGTAGTCTGTTCATTCTTGTTGGTAGTCTGTTTTTTCTTGTTGGTAGTCTGTTCATTCTTGTTGGTAGTCTGTTCTTTCTTGTTTGTAGTCTGTTCATTCTTGTTGGTAGTCTGTTCTTTATTGTTGGTAGTCTGTTCTTTCTTGTTGGTAGTCTGTTTTTTCTTGTTGGTAGTCTGTTCTTTCTTGTTGGTAGTCTGTTCTTTATTGTTGGTAGTCTGTTCTTTCTTGTTGGTAGTCTGTTTTTTTCTTGTTGGTAGTCTGTTCTTTCTTGTTGGTAGTCTGTTCTTTATTGTTGGTAGTCTGTTCATTCTTGTTGGTAGTCTGTTTTTTCTTGTTGGTAGTCTGTTCATTCTTGTTGGTAGTCTGTTCATTCTTGTTGGTAGTTTGTTTTTTCTTGTTGGAAGTCTGTTCATTCTTGTTGGTAGTTTGTTCTTTCTTGTTGGTAGTCTGTTCTTTCTTGTTGGTAGTCTGTTCATTCTTGTTGGTAGTTTGTTCATTCTTGTTGGTAGTCTGTTCATCATTGTTGGTAGTCTGTTCATTCTTGTTGGTAGTCTGTTCTTTCTTGTTGGTAGTCTGTTCATTCTTGTTGGTAGTCTGTTCATTCTTGTTGGTAGTCTGTTCATTCTTGTTGGTAGTCTGTTCATCATTGTTGGTAGTCTATTCTTTCTTGTTGGTAGTCTGTTCATTCTTGTTGGTAGGTTGTTCTTTATTGTTGGTAGTCTGTTCTTTCTTGTTGGTAGTCTGTTCTTTCTTGTTGGTAGTCTGTTCATTCTTGTTGGTAGTCTGTTCATTCTTGTTGGTAGTCTGTTCATTCTTGTTGGTAGTCTGTTCATTCTTGTTGGTAGTCTGTTCAATCATTGTTGGTAGTCTATTCTTTCTTGTTGGTAGTCTGTTCATTCTTGTTGGTAGGTTGTTCTTTATTGTTTGGTAGTCTGTTCTTTCTTGTTGGTAGTCTGTTTTTTTTTCTGTTCTTTCTTGTTGGTAGTCTGTTCTTTCTTGTTGGTAGTCTGTTCATCATTGTTGGTAGTCTGTTCTTTATTGTTGGTAGTCTGTTCATTCTTGTTGGTAGTCTGTTCTTTCTTTTGGTAGTCTGTTCATTCTTGTTGGTAGTCTGTTCTTATTGTTGGTAGTCTGTTCATTCTTGTTGGTAGTCTGTTCTTTCTTTTGGTAGTCTGTTCTTTCTTGTTGGTAGTCTGTTCTTTATTGTTGGTAGTTGTCTGTTCATTCTTGTTGGTAGTCTGTTCTTTATTGTTGGTAGTCTGTTCTTTCTTGTTGGTAGTCTCTTTATTTTTGTTGGTAGTCTGTTCATTATTGTTGGTAGTCTGTCCATCATTGTTGTTAGACTGTTCTTATTTGTTGGTAGTCTGTTCTTTATTATTAGTAGTCTGTTCATTGTTGTTTGTAGTCTGTTTATTGTTGTTGGTAGTCTGTTCATTATTTTTGGTAGTCTGTTCTTTATTGTTGGTAGTCTGTCCATCATTGTTGGTAGTCTGTCCATCATTGTTGGTAGTCTGTCCATCATTGTTGATAGTCTGTCCATCAGTGTTGGTAGTCTGTTCATTCTTGTTGGTAGTCTGTTCATTCTTGTTGGTAGTCTGTCCATCATTGTTGGTAGTCTGTTCATTCTTGTTGGTAGTCTGTTCATTCTGGTTGATAGTCTGTTCATTATTCTTGGTAGTCTGTTCATTATTCTTGGTAGTCTGTTCATTATTGTTGGTAGTCTGTCCATCATTGTTGGTAGTCTGTTCATTCTTGTTGGTAGTCTGTTCATTATTGTTAGTAGTCTGTTCATTATTGTTGGTAGTCTGTTTATTATTGTTGGTAGTCTGTTCATTATTGTTGGTAGTCTGTTCATTATTGTTGGTAGTCTGTCCATCATTGTTGGTAGTCTGTTCATTCTTGTTGGTAGTCTGTTCTTTCGTGTTGGAAGTCTGTTCATTATTGTTGGTAGTCTGTCCTTTCGTGTTGGTAGTCTGTCCTTTCGTGTTGGAAGTCTGTCCTTTCGTGGTGGTAGTCTGTCCTTTCGTGTTGGTAGTCTGTTCATTCTTGTTGGTAGTCTGTCCTTTCGTGTTGGTGGTCTGTCCTTTCGTGTTGGAAGTCTGTCCTTTCGTGGTGGTAGTCTGTCCTTTCGTGTAGGTAGTCTGTTCATTCTTGTTGGTAGTCTGTCCTTTCGTGTTGGTAGTCTCTCCTTTCGTGTTGGTAGTCTGTTCATTCTTGTTGGTAGTCTGTCCTTTCGTGGTGGTAGTCTGTCCTTTCGTGTTGGTAGTCTGTTCATTCTTGTTGGTAGTCTGTCCTTTCGTGTTGGAAGTCTGTTCATTCTTGTTGGTAGTCTGTCCTTTCGTGTTGGTAGTCTGTCCTTTCGTGTTGGTTGTCTGTTCATTCTTGTTGGTAGTCTGTCCTTTCGTGTTGGTAGTCTGTTCATTCTTGTTGGTAGTCTGTCCTTTCCTGTTGGTAGTCTGTCCTTTCGTGTTGGAAGTCTGTTCTTTCGTGTTGGTAGTCTGTTCATTCTTGTTGGTAGTCTGTCCTTTCGTGTTGGTAGTCTGTTCATTCTTGTTGGTAGTCTGTTCATTATTGTTGGTAGTCTGTTCATTCTTGTTGGTAGTCTGTTCATTATTGTTGGTAGTCTGTTCATTCTTGTTGGTAGTCTGTTCATTATTGTTGGTAGTCTGTTCATTCTTGTTGGTAGTCTGTTCATTATTGTTGGTAGTCTGTTCATTC
>JAPXFY010002534.1:2500-10000 GCA_030674185.1 Monoplex corrugatus
CATAGTTCGACCACAATACGGAATGCCAAGATCTCTTCTAATACTTTACTGCTTAGCAATATTTCATTGCAATATTATTTCTGTTTATAAAGGGAGCAAAAAGGTAAATGTAATTATGTATTCTAAGTCAGATTTTAAATATTAAGAATTCGATTCTACATCCCGGCAAGATGGCGGTCATTTTGGCGGTTTGTCGCACTTTGACTTGGCCTGAACTTTCTTTAATGCAAGCTTAATATCTAATGATTAAAGATGTGATGTAGTCCAAATGAAAGATTAGAATACCAATATTCTAATCGCGATCTTAAAATTTCCACAATTTATTTCATTATTATACAAATTTCCGATCATCATCACGGCTCACTGGTCGGAAATTTGTATAGTACCGAACGATCGGACAACAAATTATTGATTTCAGGCAAACGAGGGGAAACTTCGCCTCGAGGACATTTCCTAAAAGAAATACATACTCTTCTGCTGAATTAGAGTGCACAAGTTATTCATTTCTTAACTTTTAAGGGTTTAAATAATAGAATTTCCTAATATTTTTGAGAATCGCTGAACTAAGGGAGTTAACTGTACTCAAAATCGTTTGAGAAGAAAAGACGTCTGCTACACGCCGTTGGGTGTGCACGGCTACATATCAACTAGGTGAAGCCAAATTTTCTTGATCATAGATAGGTAAGTAAGTAACTAAGTAAGTAAGCAAGTAAGTAGATAAGCAAGCAAGTAAGCTGATAAGCAAGCAAGTAAGCTAGCAAGTAAACAAGCAAGTAACTAGGTAAGCAAGCAAGCAAGTGAGTAGATAAGCATGTAAATAAGTAAGCTAGCAAGTATTCAAGCAAGTAACTAGGTAAGCAAGCAAGTAAGCTAGCAGGTAAACAAGCAAGCAAGTGAATGAGTGATTAAGTGAATAAGAAGTAAGTAGGTGAATAAATAAATACAAATAAAGGAGTATGCAGAAAAATAAACAGGTAAGAGAAGAAAATAAGAAATAACAGTAAATACATGCATATATCCACATGCCCGCATACAGACATATACACATACATTCATATATACTCACCCATATCCACACAGCATGATGGCTTACAACAACAGCTACAACAACAGCAGCAACAACAACAACAACAACAACACCAGCAAAGAGGAGACACCCATATATACATATCATGACAAACTTACAGAAAAATCTGGATAACAATCAACAAACAGCCCACAAACACACACACAGACGGTTTGGCAAACTTGCTTGTTCTTCACTTGTTAGTTGTTGTTTCTTTTCTTCACTTTTCCTTTATCTCTGTTCTAGGAAAAGTCCAAATACTTTCCATTCCACGCTGTAAGAGTCTGTACAGTGTTACTTTTGAGATGGTATCAATGTTGGTCTTATTAATGAGGATTCTTGTTTTTCCTTCCATAGTGGATTTTTGGCCACGTTCTCTGTCTATTCCTTTTTGGGTAAGACGTTCAATGGTATGATGACTCACGTTTTGTTTACAAAGATATGATTTGAAGCGTCTAAGGACCTCAGACTTTCCCAGATGAAGAATTTTTGTTGTAGTGGCATTTCCTGCAAGTTTTATCGGCCCGTTCATTTCCATTAACACCAGCGTGTTCAGGGCAGTAGATCCACGTGATATTTTTTAGGCTGATACTGTTCATTGTTTTTTGCCATTTTGGGGTCCCTACTCCATTTTGCACTTTTTGGAGTAGATTCATTGAGTCAGTCAGGATGAAGGCTTGGATTTCTTTCATGTCGTCATCCAGTGAGGTTAGCCATTGTTGCACATGTAACTGCCTCAATTTCCGTCGTCAGACTGGAGGTTGTGATATATGCAGTCTTCACAAGAAGCCCAGAGCGTGCTCAACTCCGGATAGGAGCCTGCTGACACCAAAAATTACTGACAGGAATGTGATTAGTGCATGAGCACGTGTGTTTGCATGTGTATACTCTCTCTCTTTATCTCTCTCTCTCTCTTTCTCTCTCTCTCTCTCTCCCCACTCTCTCTCTCTCTCTCCCTCTCTCTCTCTCCTCTCTCACTCTGTATTTGTCTGTCCCTCTGCGTACCTTTCTGTCTGTCTGCTTGCCTGTCTGTCTGTCGTCTGCCTGTCTGTCTCACTGTCTCTGTCTCTTTGTCTCTCTGTGTCTGTCTGTCTGTCTGTCTGTCTCTCTCTCTCTCTCTCTCTCTCTATATATATATATATATATATATATATATATATATACATACATATGTCTTTAAAGATATGTTAATAATTCCAAAGGTTATAGAAATTCGATCAATGACTTAAATAGTAAGCTTTTTAGCATAATAATCAACAATAGATTACAACAATGGATAGACGAATATGATATCACAGGTGACCATCAAGCTGGTTTTAAAAAAGGATATTCAACTATTGACCAGATGTTTGCTTTGTTAGCTCTTGTACAGACACAGCTTGCCAATAATCGGAAACAATTTGTGGCATTTATTGACCTTGAAAAAGCGTTTGACTCGATCAATAGAAATGTATTTTGCCTATTCTTCTCAAAAAACAATATAAAAGATAAACTGTATCGATGTATCAGAAGCATATATGATCAGGTACATTCAAGGGTTCGATGTGGTGCCAAACTTACAGAGTATTTTAACTGCACTGCAGGAGTGAAACAGGGTGATCCAAGCAGTCCAATATTATTGTCTCTTTTTATAAACGAACTGGCAATTGAGGTGATTAACAATGGAAGACATGGTGCTGTTCTGTCTCGTTGTGCTTTCGAATTATTTATTCTTTTGCTGGCAGACGATGTTGTTTTGATGGCAGAAACAGTCACTGGACTCCAAACACAGTTAAACAATCTGCAACGCACCGCAGCTGCATTTCATTTAAAGGTCAATATGTTAAAGAATAATATCACAGTAACCAGAAAGGGTGGGTACTTATGTGCAAGTGAATGTTGGATGCATGGTGGAAATGCAATGACTGTAGTTAATGTGTACAGGTATCTTGGAATATTGTTGTGTATTCGTCCGAGTTTTATTGAAATATGCAAAGATTTATCTAGCAGAGCTAAAAATGTTTTACCTTTCATCATGCAGAAGGTGTACCTTCTTAATATTAATTCTTTAGATGTGCTTGTTAAATCGTTTGATTCTCAGGTACAACCTATCGTACAAAATGGGTCTGGGCTATGGGGATTAAGTAAAGCTGCAATTCACTGTGAAGCAGCTCATACTTTTGCTTTGGAGACATTTCTAGGAATTAATATGAGAACGCCTAAACATCTTGTATATGGTGAAACTAATCCTCATCCCATATATATATATATATATATATATATATATATATATATATATATATATATATATATATATATATAACTGCAGAGTTACTGGTTTAAATTGTTGCTATGAACGATCTCAGAATTCCACGAAAAGCATACAATATGTTACTTGATTTAGGTGATAAATGTCAGCAAAACAGGGTATTAAATGTACGAATTTTCTTGTTTAAATATGGTTTTTGGTGTTGTATGGTTTTGTCAAGGTGTTGGCAGATTGAATCAATGCATTTGTATTTTTGGTCAACGTTTAATTGATTGTAGATGACAAGAATGGAACGAATATACACAAGATAGGAAGAGGTATAACATATACAGTACATTTTTTCTAGTATGCATGATTTGAAACCATATTTACAGATAGATATGGACAGACATCTAGAATATATAATGACACGATTTAGGCTAGGTATATCAGAAGCCACAGTTCATTATTTTAGATATAGAGCACATGGTGATAGTGATTTATTATGTCCATTGTGCAAAATATCAAAAGAAGATGAAGTAATTTTTTTTAAGTTGTCCAGCACTCCATTCTATTCGTGAAAGATGCATACGTTCAAAATATAATAGAAACCCCTCCTTATTTAAATTCACTTTATTGTCGCTAAAATTGTTCGAAATTTGCTTTATTTCTGTAGAAAGTGCTTAAATTTAGAGAGACAGCAATATCTTGGATCTCTTTTAGAATTAATTCCTCCTAAGGGACCCAAAGCTCGAACATGAATAAAATGTTTGTATCTTCTGTTCATTCCGCTCATTTGTTATGCACTTGCACAAAACATTTCAAATAAGAAATGTTGTTATTGCCTAGTATAATGTTTATATGATTGTGAGAATGCATAATTATGTGCATCCTACTTCTAAGGGACCTTGGCCTATATGAATGAATTATCTAACGTACGAAGTATCTCTCTATTCTTCCCTTACCCCCCCTCTCTCTCTCTCTCTCTTTCTGTATCTTCCCCTCTCTCCTTCTCCGCCCGCCTCCCCCCCCCCCTCCCTCCGACTGCGTTCTGTTGATATGTATTTGCTAGTTTATTCAGTATCTATTTTTAACTACTTGTTTGCTTTGTTTTGTATTCAACGACTGATTTCATCCTATTTGCGGTAGAAAATAATGAAGCGGTGTTGGTCATCAAGCAAATGAAAAGCTTACACATTCTTTTGAACGTCTGCTTCAAACAGATGTCATCATCATCATCATCAGGTGCCTTGCCGCATGGCGATGGCGATCATGGACTTCCATCTGTCTCTATCTCTTGTTGCCTCAAGCATCTCCTCCACCCTCTTTGTCCCCAGCCACTCTGCAAGTCCGTCTAGTATCTTCTCCCTGGGTCTACCCGGTGCTCTCTTTCCCTCCAGCTTTCCCGTTGTGACCAGGTGCTCCAATTCCCCTTTCCTCATAACAGATGTACAGACATGAAAACTGTTGTTTGTACTATGCAGCTGTATGCCATGTGCTGATGAGTACAATGTTGTCACCTTGTTTTAATATATATCAGTGTAGTGGTCATTGCCGTTTTCAATATTTGCTGGCAAAAAAACAACAAAAAAACAACAACAAACAAACGAGAAAGAAGAAAAGAAAACAATGCAAATTTTAAAAACCATGTATCTGCTTGTTGGCTGGTTGGTTGGTTGGTTGGTCGGTTGGTTGGTTGGTCGGTTGGTTGGTTGGTTGGTTGGTTGGTTGGTTGGTTGGTTGGTTGGTTGGTTGGTTGGTTGGTAGGTCTGTCTGTCTCTTTGATTATTTGTTTGTTTTTGTTGTTTGTTTGTTTGAATTGGATAATGTAAAAGTGTAGAAGGAACGAGAAGAGAATAATTCAATTATGAAAGTGTGGAAGGAACAAGAAGAGAATAATTCAATTATGAAAGTGTAGAAGGAACAACAAGAGAATAATTCAATTATGAAAGTGTAGAAGGAACAAAAAGAGAATAATTCAATCATGAAAGTGTAGAAGGAACAAGAAGAGAATAATTCAATCATGAAAGTGTAGAAGGAACAAGAAGAGAATAATTCAATCATAAAAGTGTAGAAGGAACAAGAAGAGAATAATTCAATCATAAAAGTGTAGAAGGAACAAGAAGAGAATAATTCAATCATGAAAGTGTAGAAGGAACAAGAAGAGAATAATTCAATTATGAAAGTGTAGAAGGAACAAGAAGAGAATAATTCAATCATGAAAGTGTAGAAGGAACAAGAAGAGAATAATTCAATCATGAAAGTGTAGAAGGAACAAGAAGAGAATAATTCAATTATGAAAGTGTAGAAGGAACAAGAAGAGAATAATTCAATCATTAAAGTGTAGAAGGAACAAGAAGAGAATAATTCAATCATGAAAGTGTAGAAGGAACAAGAAGAGAATAATTCAATCATGAAAGTGTAGAAGGAACAAGAAGAGAATAATTCAATCATGAAAGTGTAGAAGGAACAAGAAGAGAATAATTCAATCATGAAAGTGTAGAAGGAACAAGAAGAGAATAATTCAATTATGAAAGTGTAGAAGGAACAAAAAGAGAATAATTCAATTATGAAAGTGTAGAAGGAACAAGAAGAGAATAATTCAATTTAACACAAACACGTGAGAATGCTTCATCAACGTGAAACCGAAAATTGGAGACACTTAAATAAATAAATAAAAAACTGAAAAAAAAGAAGGTGAGTGTAACTAAATTGGGAAGTATAACATCAACACCAGCGATAAAACAAGAAAGCCACATACACCCCCATGGTTCAGACAAAATCGTAAGCTGGTAGACAACCTGGCAATTCAATTACTTCTATTTCAACCGTCTGTCGAGTGAATCCACTTCAAGCGTGTAGACAATCGTTCTGTAACGGAAATGAACAATTCATTATTCAATTTGAAACATCAAAGGAGTTGTCTCTGGTTCTCTTTGTACTTTCTCCAATTTCATTCAAACACTTGCAAAGGAAGAAAAATGTTGGAATAAACAAAGTTAGCCTATGCCTGTATTCTGTATTGACTTTTTTAACCGCCGATACACTGCGCGAGTGACGACCGAGTGAAAGTTGCAAATACAATTACTCCCATCCTCGATAGAATGACTTCAAGAGCAGACATGCAAAGAGAAGCGACATATTTATAACTCCCATGTTGAATTTCTCAAATCCAACACAGTTTGCGCTACCCATTCAGCTAGCATAGACGCAGCCACAAAGCATAAAGTTGTAAGGTCAGAACATTCCTCAAAAAAAGAATGCCCAAGTCTACCCCTATACCCTGCAACTACACCTACACACAACCACGAGGGAGGAGAGAAATTCATACAATATATAGGTCTTATGGTCAAGATTGACACAGTCTTTTATTCTTGAACTGACCATATGTTTTGTCTTGTCTATGTGTGTGTGTTTGGTCAGTTCAAAAATAAAAGACTGTGTCAATCTTGAACATAAGACCAATATATTGTATGAATTTCTCTCCTCCCTCGTGGTTGTGTGTAGGTGTAGTTGCAGGGTATAGGGGCAGACTTGGGCATTCCTTTTTTGAGGAATGTTCTGAGCTTACAACTTTATGTTTTGTGGCTGCGTCTATGCTAGCTGAATGGGTAGCGCAAACTGTGTTGGATTTGAGAAATTCTACATGGGAGATAACTCCGTAACTCTCAAGAGTTATGTTGCTTAGTTAATATGAAAATTCTCCCTGCTTTCCTCTTATTTCCTTTGATATTTACAACTCCGCTCGTGAGAACGACACACAGTAACAAATCTTAAAATTTCAACAGTCACGTGTATTCTGAAGGTAACAAATTTAAATACCGCTCGACTTTACTCCGAGAGGATGTCGGGTGCTTTTACAGTTTAAGCGTATTCCCACCTTCAAAAATTCTGTGCAAGAAATATTCTCTTTTCTGTCACTCTCCTTGTTTCTGCCTCGCTTCTTTGATTTCTGTCAGCTCTTCCTACCATTTTCTGCTATGCTGGTCCATTCTCTTGTATGTGTTCTATACAATCTTAAATACTTTCTCTTGGGATTGGTAACTGGATACATGTACTGATTGCATTTTTGGCTCTTGGGAAATGTGATGTGGAGAAGCACACACACACACACACATACACACACACACACACACACACACACACACACAAACACACACGCACGCATACACACGCACACACACACACACACACACAAAACACACAC
>JAPXFY010002534.1:22500-25000 GCA_030674185.1 Monoplex corrugatus
GGCCAACTGGTCTTTGTCAAGCGTATGAAAAAAAGACAACCAAGAATAAATGTACATCGCTTGGCAGGAAGAAAAAAACACAGTAGACAACTTCGAAACGTTACGTTGAGTGGGAAAAAATGACAGATGCGTCAGCAAATACGTCAGCAAAGTGTGTGTGCTTTTTTGTCTATTTTGTTTGTTTGTTTGTTTATTTGTTTGTTTGTTTGTTTGTTTGTTTGTTTTATCTCTTTTAGTATAGATTTTTTCCACAGTTGTATCTCAAATATGATCTGACGGGATGTTTGGCATCCATAAGTTTGCTAAGATAATAATCATCATGTTTTTCTTTCTTTTTCTTTCATCAATTAACCTCAGAAAGAGAGTCCTTGAATGTTGTATAGAACCAATGCTGTTGTACGGATGCGAGGCGTGGACAGTCGGCAGGCAGGGCCAGAGCAGGATCGGGGCGGCCGAGGTGTGGTTTCTCAGAGGAATGTTGAGAGTTCCATGGACAGCAAGGAGGGCAAACGGAACAATCTTGATAGGGACAGACACTGGTGGATCACTGTAGGGAGAATTGGGAAAAGACAGGCAACATTTGTAGGCCATTTTGTTAGGAGGGGGATTTGGAGCGCCTGGTCGCGGCGGGGAGGCTGGGGGGAGGGGGGGCACGGGTGGACCCGGGGGGAGAGTGCTGGACGGACTTGCAGAGTGGCTGGGGATGAGGAGGGTGGGGGAGATGCTGGGGGCAATGAGAGATAGAGATGGTTGGAAGTCCGTGGTCGCCAACGCCATGCGACAGGGCACCTGATGATTGATGATGATGATTTCTTTCATCTAAACGCTTATCGTTCACAAGAAACGAACCAGCAGATCACTGGATGGTTTTCATGTAAGCTTAAATGCAATGTTTCATGTTCAGCATATCAGTGAAATTTAAGTTTCAGTTTCAGTTTCTCAAGATGACGTCTCCGTGCTCTGAACGAAATTCTTATTCACTAAACACACATGTGCCATGTGTATGGTGATCATGGCATAAGCTTGTACATAAACCCTTGAGCTGGCCAGGTCTTCAGATATGAAATGTTATCAACATCGTAAACAGCATACAAGCTATAGCACGTCTGCAGATCAGCATTGCGCAAACTGCATTACAAGTGGAGAAACTACCTCGCCGTCTCAATTTATCCAACTGTCTTGAAGCTATGTCATACAATAGGAATGGAACGTTTTTAGAATGAGAGGAGACTGAATGTCTAGCTTGACAAAAGTTGTTAACTTTTTATTTTCGCCTTGTTTCTTTATACGATGTGATTTTTTTTTCAATTAAATATTTTTTGACAATCGTTAGTGTGTGTTACGCGTAACTGTCTCTTTGTCTCTGTCGCTTTTCTTTTATCTGTTCTCTCTCTCATTTTTTCTCTTTCTCTCTCTCTCTCTCTCTCTCTCTCTCTTCTCTCTCTCTCTTTTCTCTCTCTCTTTCTCTCTCTCTCTTTCTCTCTCTCTCTCTCTCTCTCTCTCCTTCTGTCTCTCTCTTCTCTCTCTCTCCCCCTCCGTCTCCCTCTCTCTCTCTCTCCCTCTCTCTCTCTCCCTCTCTCTCTCTCCCTCTCCCTCTGTCTCTCTCCCTCTCTCTTTCTCTCTCTCTTTCCTTCTGTCTCTCTCCTTCTCTCTCTCTCTCTCCCCCGTTCTCCCTCTCTCTCTCCCCTCTCTCTCTCTCTCCCGCTGTTTTCTCTCCCTCCTCTCTCTCTCTCTCTCCCTTTCTCCTCCCTGCCCCTCTCTCTGTCTCGCTCTCCTTGCCTCACACATACAGATATATATATATATGTATACATATTTTATATATATCATATATATGCATATAATTATATCAACATACATATATGCACGCACATACATAAACACACACACACACACGTCTACAAATAAACTCATTGACTCGCTAGCTCTTCTTTTTCTTCTTCTTCTTCTTCTTCTTCTTTCTTCTTCTTCTTCTTTTTTTTCGCATTTTCCTTTTCTTCTTCGCATTCTTCGCATTCTTCTTCGCATTCTTCTTCTTCTTTTCTTCTTCTTCTTCTTCGCATTCTTTTTTTCCTTTTCCCTTTTCTTCTTCGCATTCTTCTTCTTCTTTTCTTCTTTTTCTTTTCTTCTTCTTCTTCTTCTTCTTTTCTTCTTCTTCTTCGCATTCTTCTTCTTCTTCTTCGCATTTTTTCGCATTCTTCTTCGCATTCTTCTTCCGCATTCTTCTTCCTTCTTTTTTCCTTCTTCTTGCTTCTTCTTTTTTTATTCTTCTTCCTTTCTTCCTTCTTCTTCTTTTTCCTTTTCTTCTTCTTCTTTTTTCCGTTCTTCTTCTTCCATTTTTCTTCCTTTTTTTCTTTTTCCCATTTTTTTCCTTCTTTTTTTCTTCTTCTTCTTCTTCTCTTCTTCTTCTTTTCTTCTTCCTTCTTTCTTCTTCTTCCTTCTTTTCTTTCTTCTTCTTTTCTTCTTTCCCTTCTTCTTTTTCTTCTTCTTTCTTCTTCTT
>JAPXFY010002535.1:5000-20000 GCA_030674185.1 Monoplex corrugatus
TTTGTCTTTTGTTTTTGTTATTGTTATTTTTGCTCAAAGTCCAGCTGACTGCGTAGCAATTTTAGGTAATTTAAGCCTGCTTTTATGTATGTTTTATAATATCGTTCGTTCCTTGATTTAACGTCTTTTCACTATAAGTGATATTAGACGGGTAAAAATGGCATGGAGGATGAAATTTTTTTTTGGGGGGGGGGGGGGGGGGTAAGAGGGAGGGGACAGAGAGAACAGAGTAAGAGACGGAAAAAAATTAAAGAATCGGCAGGTCTTTAGAAAAAGGATATGGATGAACAGAGAAATGAAACTAGAACAACGCTAAACATCAAATGTAAAAGAAAAATCGTCATAAAACAAACACAAAACAAATATATAATAATAATTAAAATAATAACCTTAAAGTAACGCATTAACATTGATTCTGAAATTTTTAACTAACAGAACTTGATCTGATATTACTTCTTTAAAATGCTTTTCAAGATAGTTTCTTGTGTAAACATCTTTGGTAAAAAGTGACGAAGCTTTCTGCAGGAAAACAAACCAGTGATACAATGTGAATTGTTCACCGCAAATACATAAACGTTTTTACAATATTTTGTTTTTTCAAAGCGTTCAGTTGAATACGAAAATATGTGGTAACAATTAATCTCAAATGATATAACGAAGAATACTGCATTTTTTTTACAGATATTTTGAACTGAAAGTTTTATATATGTTTTATATATGTTTTTCCTTTCTCATGTTCAGTTTGCATTCAGGTATGTTTTTTTTAAATCCCCTGTGCGATAAATCGGACGGAGTGGTCAACGTCAGGGCCATCTCCTTAGATTATGTGCGCGAATGCATTGATATGTATACTTGTGCACTTAATTTTCTTTCCTTGTTTTCTCCAGTTGAAGTATTGTGACCGCTTTGAAAAGTTATAGCCCTGATAACTCTATGCAGTCGGCTGGGTTTTGAACAATAGCCGCCTGCGTAAGCGTACAGCCGTATCAGGACTATAATTGTTTCAAAACATACACAATATCTCAACAAGGAAAGAAAAAAAAAGGAAAAGAAAATTAAGCACACATGTCAAAGTATTTGCTCACATAATCCAAGGAGATGCCCATGGCGTTGACCACTCTGCCCAATTTATCGCACAGGGGATTTAAAAAAACATACCTGAATACAAATTCAAACATAATTAAGGACACTAAAACATGTACAAAAAGGGGCTTAAATCACCTGAAATTGCTTCCGCATATGTCGTTTCGCTAGAGCCAAAAATGCACTTAATACATGCACCCAATTATCAATCCTACGAGAAAGTATGTAAGACTATATCGAACATATATAGGCAAATGGACCAGTGCGTGTTTGTGTGTGCGTCTGTCTGCATATGAATGTGTGTATGCGCATGCGTGTGTGAGTGAATGTGTGTGTGTGTGTGTGTGTGTGTGTGTGTGTGTGTGTGTGTGTGTGTGTGTGTAAGTGTGCATGCGTGTGTGTGTGCGTGTGTGTGTATGTGTGTGTGTGTTCTGCAGGCTTGTCAATGTCATGTCATATATCACGAACACACACACACACCCCACACACACACACACACACACACACACACACAACACACATACACATACACATACACATACACACACAAACACAACACACAAACACACACACACACACACACTGATAATTGCTGGCAGATTTTGAGTGGAGCACGTATGGAATTGTCCAAGTGCGATGAAATCCCTCTCGAAAACAACTCCCAGACCACTTTACTATGTTTTGACACAAACCCGTTTGTCTTTTTCGCTCATCAGACACATGCCTAGAGGAAACAAACGCCTTCGTCGCTCACTCAAAGATCCTTAACTCTTAGACCACCTCACTATGTTTTGACACAAACCTGTTCGTCTTTTTCGTTCACCAGACACATGCCCAGAGGAGACAAACACCTTCGTCGCTCACTCAGGACCCCTAACCGTTACTACCAGTGTGACAACGGGGTAGCCCGTCTCCGCCAGTGCCAGGAGAACACACGTTGGGATCAAGACACCCTCACCTGCGTGCACGCCCAGGACCAACAGGTAAATCGAAATCCAAAACAAGTGTGACAGCCCATGTTCAAGCAAACAGGAACCAGAAAAAACACGAAAAAAGAATAAGAACGCGTATTTAATACAACCAGACAAGACAGGCGCAAATTTTCGGCCAAAGCGTAAGATTACAAACAAACAATAAACAAAGACCAGATACACAAATTAGGAGAAAAAGACTGAAACTTCCCTGCTGCTCCGTCCAGTGTAAGGAAAGGAATAAACTACCATATTTACTCAAAAACACATTATGATGTCATTTTAGTCAGTTTATTCCTTTTCTCACACTGGACCGAACAGCAGGGAAGTTTCAGTCTTTTTCTCCTAATTTTTGTATCTGGTGTTGTTTGTTTGTAATCTTACGCATGACAAAGGCCAGTTGGCCGAAAATTTGCGCCTGTCTTGTCTGGTTGTATTAAATACGCGTTCTTATTCTTCTTTCGTGTTTTTTTTCTGGTTCCAACAGGTAAATCGTTATAATTATTTTGCTGTTATTATCATGGTTGTTTCAACATCAAATGGTACAACAGAGTCTCAAACGTGACTGTACTTTTGCAAGCCCAGATGCCAAGCATAGATACATACACTGCTAACAGTCTCAGCTAAGATGGTCATCTGAACATCTCGTGCGCATGCAGGATAACAGGCTTCCAAAGCAGCTCTTCTACAGTGAACTGACAAAGGGCCATTGACCAAGAGGACGGCCAAAGCTTTGCAACAAAGACACCCTGAAAAAACATCCCTCCAACAACATGACACTGATGAAGAACAATGGGAAACCATGGCCACAAACAGGTCTGAATGGAGGCAAGCCATTCACAAGGGAACAGAAGATTATGAAAACGAAAGACGAAGTAGCCAAGTGGAAAAGCGTGCATCAATAAAGGCCAGAACCAACTCTGCAGAGCGTTCCATTGAGTGTCCAGTATGCAGCCGCCTGTGTGCATCAGAATTAGGCCTGAGATCCCACATGAGGGTATACAAGTAAAATCCTAGGTTGGACTTTATCGACCACGATAGTCGACCATATCTGTTCATTATTATTATCATGTGCCCTGCTGCATGGTGTTGGCGATCATGGATCTCCACACAAATCTATCCCCTGTCGCTGCAAGTTCATTTTCCATCCTCTCTCTTTCCTCAGCCACCCTGCAAGTCCGTCCAATATTTTCTCCCTGGGTCTACCTAATGTTCTCTTCCCTCCAGATTTCCTGTTATGACCAGGTGCTCTAATTCCCATTTCCTCATAAAATGACCTATAAATGCTGCTTGTCTTTTCCTAATGTGCTTTATTAATGATCTTCTTGTGTCTGCCTCCTTCACGACTTTCTCGTTTGGTTTCTTTGCTTCCATGGAACTCTCAACATTCTTCTCAGAAACCACATTTCTGTTGCGTCAATTTTGTTCTAACTTTGCGTGTTGACTGTCCACGCCTCACAATCATACAACAGTATCTCTTCTATAAACATTCAAGAACTCTCTTCCTAATGTTAATTGATAGGCATTTGTTGGTAAGAACGCCTTTCATCTTCTTGAATGCTGTTTTGGCTTGGCTGATTCTGCTGGCTATTTTTGATGCGCATCTACCCCGTCTGGTGGGTGACCGTTCCCAGATATTTAAACTTGTTGTTTATTATCTGTCCCAATTTGTATGTCACCTTGGTGACAATGATCCCACGCTGATCGTTCTGGCTCTTCAACATACCACCAACCAGGTTTGCACAGTTGACGTGTCCCAATGCCAGGAAGTCCATGGGAGCCTGGAGATATCAACCTGCCGTGGGGTCACCCACCAGAGGAGGTCCTACAACGCTGCCAGATCGCTTCGGTAGAGTTCAACTGTGCCTGTTCTGATGCAGTTGACACCTTGAATAAGCTGTAGATAAAACGACACTTGCTCTACAGCGAGGAAAATAGTAGACTGTTATCATAGTCAAAATACAGAATTAAATGTTGTCAAATAATCCTGAGAAAGTGTTGCTCACTTGTCTCAAAATGTGCTGATTTTAGGCACTTTTGTTCTGCTTTCTGTGATCTTCATCTTCCCCCCGTAGATTTAAGAATGACAAAATCTGGATTTTTTTGGTGGTACCGGTAATAATGTTTCTAGGTTTTTCATGATGTTTTCGCTGCAAAGTGAAAACAGATCTGGTGACAGAACACAACCTTGCCTGACTCCTCTTTTGATATTTTGGAAAGAGCTTATGCCGTTTTCTATTCTCATTGCAGCTATTTGTTCCCAATACATATTTCTGATTATTTGTAGATCTTTTCCATCAATACTGAGTCTTTCTAGTTCTAAGAAGAATGTTGAGAATTCCATGGACAGCAAAGAAAACAAACGAGACAGTCTTGATAGAGGCAGACACAGGAAGATAATTGATTAGGAAGATTAGGAAAAGACAGGCAACATTAATAGGCCGTTTTATGAGGAAAGGAACATTAGAACACTTGGTCAAAACAGGAAAGCTGGAGGAAAGAGAACGCCAGGTCGACCCAGGGAGAAAATATTGGATGGACTTGCAGAGTGGCTGAGGACAGAGAGGGTGGAAGGTGTGCTTGCGGCAACAAGGGATAGATACATATGGAGGGTCATGATCGCCAACGCCATGAGGCAGGGCACTTGATGATGATGATGTTTGTACAAAAAAATGGAAATTTCTGGAATGGTTGGCTATTCGTCTTTCTTTCTTTTTGTTCTGCTTTTTTCTTCTTCTTCTCGTTCTCTGTTCTTTTCACCAGAACCAGTATTCAGAAGTAAAAATTTCGTCTTTTTTTTGTACCAACAGTCATAATTAAAATTTTAGATTTTTTTTACCTTCTTCTTTCAGCCATCGAAAGTCCGTTGTTGGACGTAGGCCTTCCCCCAACTGCTTCCATTCATATCGTTCCAGCGCTTTTCCTCTCCAGTTTTTTTAACCACAATAACCAAAAGTCATAATTAAAATGTTCGTCTTTTTTCAACCACAACAACTGCTTATATTCACTTCGTTCCAGCGCTTTTCGACGCCAGTTTTTTTGTTTTTTTGTTTTGTTACCACACTAACCAAAAGTCATAATTAAAATGTTCATCTTCTTTTAACCACAACACCAGCTTCCATTCACTTCGTTCCAGCTCTTTTCCTCCCCAGTTTTTTTTCAAACAGTAATAACCAAATAGTCATAATTAAAATGTTCCTCTTTTTTTTTCCAACCACAACAGCTGCTTCTGTTCACTTCGTTCCAGCGCTTTTCCTCTCCAGTTTTTTTAAACCACAATAACCAATAGTCATAATTTGAAATGTTTGTCTTTTTCCAACAACAACAACCAAAACCATGATTGAAAAAATTATTTTCTTTTGACCTAGGCGATAGCGCTGAAGCAGGGAGACGAGTGTGACCCAGACATCCTGTATAACTTCCATCCCGACTGCAACAAGTTCATCATGTGTCTCAACGGGCGGGCCAACGAGATGAGCTGTCCTCCTGGAACTCGCTTCAACTACGCCATTTCCGCCTGCGACCACGAAGCCAATGTCCCTTGCATTTCCGCCTAAGAGTCCAGAACTCGCAGAGTGGCTGCCCTTCGCATCGCTAAAGGGTAGAGTTATGAGCCGTGATTGATACTTTCAGGCGATCATTTTTGCGTGTTTTTGTTTGTTTGCTTTTTTTTGTATTCCCATGAAATAATCTCTTATATAAAAGAGAGAATATTTCCCTTTTTCTTTTTTTTTTTCTTTTTTGATTTCGGTTTTGATATTTGTCTATAGTTGTATTTTTTTTCTTTCTTCAGGTATCAAGAAAGCTTTATATGTTTATTATTGGTTTGGTATATATCAACTCGACTGTAAAAAAACCCCGTATTATCACCTCTTTTATTATCAGTCGCTGGACAAGTGTGTAATCTTCATTGTCCAGACAATAAACTATCAAAAGCATATTGTTTTTGACGATTTTTTTGAATGGATGGTACTATGTTTTTACTTCAAAGTGTTTTACACAAAGTTAATATTCTCTCAATTCTTTCTGTCCTCGGAACTGCTCATCTCCGTCTTTGTGCGTTGTTGTTTCTCTGCCATGATTGTTTGGCGTTGTGCTAATATCTAGTACAGTATTGTAGTATTGGCATCCGTCTGTCTCGGGAGACAATGGAGATTGCGCCTTGGAAGTCATTCTGTGGTGGAACTGCAGCGTCGGCTGTGGCTGTAGAGCCCGATCCTCGAACGGCAGGTCCTGTTGCAGTTGCTGCACGTGAAGATGGTATCGTCCGAAGGCGCTGACCTGCTCTCTGGTGTCTGCGTGCTCTTCTTACCTCCCACTGCTCCTCTTTCCTCTGCTCGGATATCTTGATGGCCGAACTGATGGCAAGTTTCCAGCTGCTGCGGTCTGCTGCTACCACTTCAAAGCCTGCTGATGCAATGCCACCCGCCTTGAGGTCCCGCTTGCACACATCTTTGTAGCGGAATATGGGCCTTCCCGTGGGTCTGGAGCCAGTAGCAAACTCGCCGTACAAAATGTCTTTGGGTATTCTGCCATCTTGCATGCGGGTAACATGGCCAAGCCAGCGCAAGCGTCTCTTTGTGAGCTGGGCAAACATGCTGAGAGTTCCTGCACGTGCTAGGACGTCCTTGCTAATATCTAGACATTTAGAAAACAACGTTTCGTGTGATTTCGTTTCGTTTCATTTCATTTCTTTGTCTTTGTTCTGCACACAGGGAAGGCATAGTATTAACACTGTGATTCCACGCACCCTACACACCTGCTGCAAAACTTAACTCTTCGACTCCCTCATTCTGTCCACCAGCTTTCTGTAAGAAGTTGGTGGATAGGATGAGAGAGTCGAAGAATTAAGTTTTTGCTTTGTTAGCATGGTTGACAATGCAGGATTGCTGGTGGACAGGGTGATGGAATCAAAGTTTTAGAGAAGAGGAGATCCGTGAAGTGGATGAGACTCGATCGTGTGGTCCCAGTCTTCACAATGACCCCATAGCATGCCTAACTCTGGGTAGGAGCCGGTTAGAGCCCAAAAATCCCACGGCATATTTTTGAAGGTACTGATGGAGATTCGAACTCACAACCTTGCATTCAACAGTCCGTTGCGTTAACCACTACACCACGGTGACTGGTATGAAATAATACCAACTTTGGTCCCATAAATGAAACAAACTCGTGCAATAACTTTTGTCTGGAAAGAGTTTTTATTGTGCAAACAAACTGCCTACATGCGACGATCCCCCCCCCCCCCCCCCCAAAAAAAAAAAAATGCATGAAATGAAGCAACAACTGTAAACAATTCTTAGACAGACGTGAAAGAACATATGTGACCTCCCACCACGAAATCGGTCTTAACTAGCATTTTGGGCATTTTAAGATATACATATCACTGGAAAGTGTACATTCTGCTGATTATTTTGGTACTTAAATAAAGCTTGTACTAAAAACATGTAGGAGTTACGTATGTTTAAAGTCATTAAGTTGTATGACGGCCATTTTGAGAAAACAGCCTCTAAAGTTTTTGTGTGCTCTCCTACACATTGTCCTTAAATTTCTTTATTTGGTGGCTTTGACCCAGTTTGTTTCTAATTTTCGCTGTCATTATCTGAAAGGTGCGAGAAAGAGCTTTCCATTAGTATATTACATGTGGGGTACTGTACAGGTTACGGTTCATAACAAGAGACAAAAATGGGTACTTTTGGTAGGAAATTGCGTTCTTTCTGCTGCGATCAGTGCATTAAAATACCATTTTAAACTGATTAATAATATTTTTTCAAGAAAAAAATTTCTGTGGGGGATAGATTATAGTCTAGAGAAATCAATTTTGAGAAAAAGTCAAAACACCCCAGATAGACCCTCAGTCACCTTTTCAGCTCCTAGTGCTGTTCGACTGACTGCGAGTTAAGACTCATTTCGTGGTGGGAGGTCACATATGCTTTGGTCATCATCATTCATGTGCCCTGCCGCATGGCGTTGGCGATCATAACCCATCCACACGAATCTACCCCTTCTCGCTGCAAGTACATCTCTCACCCTGTCTGTCTTCAGCCACTCTGCAAGTCTGTCCGATATTTTCTCCCTGGGTCTACCTGGTGCTCTTTTTCCCTCCAGCTTTCCTGTTGTGACTAGGTGCTCTAATTTATCTTGCCTAATAAAATGTCCTATAAATGTTGCTTGTCTTTTCCTTATCTTCTATATTAACGTCTTTGGTCAAATAGATAAAACAAACTCGTGCAGTAATTTTCGTCTGGAAAAGCTTTTTTTTTTTATTGTGCAAAACAACAATGTAATAATATCACATCACATCTGTTGATGCTATTCAAATGGAAAGGCGTGATGTAAACTGCTTTCTAAGTGACAACGAAACACAATTGTGACCTCCCACCACGAAATCAGTCTTAACTCGCTGTCAGTCGAACAACACTAGGAGCTGAAAAGGTGACTGAGGGTCTATCTGGGGTGTTTTGGCTTTTTCTCAAAATTGATTTCTCTAGACTATAATCTATCCCCCACAGAAATTTTTTTCTTGAAAAAATATTATTAATCAATTTAAATCGGTATTTTAATGCACTGATCGCAGCAGAAAGAACGCAATTTCCTACCAAAAGTACCTATTTTTGTCTCTCATTATAAACCGTAACCTATACAGTATCCGCACATGTAATATACTAATGGAAAGCTCTTTGGTGCACCTTTCAGATAATGACAGCGAAAATTAGAAACAAACTGGGTCAAAGCCACCAAATAAAGAAATTTAAGGACAATATGTAGGAGAGCACACAAAAACTTCAGAGGCCGTTTTCTCAAAATGGCCGTCATACAACTTAATGACTTTAAACATACATAAGTTCTACATTTTTGGGGGAGTACAAGCTTTATTCAAGTACCAAAATAATCAGCAGAATGTACACTTTCCAGTGATTTGTACATCTTAAAATGCCCAAAATACTAGTTAAGACTGATTTCGTGGTGGGAGGTCACAACTGTATTTGTTCATTTGCATCCAAGCACTACACTATCACCACCCAGACAGTCACTGATCATGACACTTCTTCTAAATCATTGGCGTTGATCGTTTTTCGTTGATAAAGCAGAAATCCGAAGCGAATCATGTTATGATGATGATGACGGTGATGATGTTTATGACGATAATGATGATGACAATAATGATATCGTCATCGTCATCATCATCATCATCACCGCCACCACCACCATCACCATTATCATCACAATCATACTCCCCCTCCTCCTCAATATTATTATTATCATTATCATTATCACTAGTATTATCATTGTTATTATAAACATTAATATTATTATCATCTTCACTCTTTTTCTCGTTATTACTATTATTGTTACTACTACCATTACTACTGCTCCTCTTCCTCATCCTCTTATTCTTATTAGTCTTATTATTCTTATCATTACTAACATTATTATCATCGTTATTGCTAATAGCCCAGCCCACTTTACAAAGCAAAGTAGTAGTGGTAGTAGTAGTAGTAGTAGTAGTAGTAGTAGTTGTACTATTGTTATTCTTATTAGTCTTATTATTCTCGTCATGTCATTACTAACATTATTATCATCATCACTGCTCAAAGCCCAGCCCACTTTGCAGAGCCATACCAGGCTATACATGTATATCATCATCAGGTGCCCTGCCGCATGGCGTTGGCGACCATGGACTTCCAACCATCTCTATCTCTCGTTGCCCCCAACATCTCCCCCACCCTCCTCATCCCCAGCCACTCTGCAAGTCCGTCCAGCATTCTCTCCCTGGGTCTACCTGGTGCTCTCTTTCCCTCCAGCTTTCCCGTTGTGACCAGGTGCTCCAAATCCCCCTTCCTCATAAAATGGCCTATAAATGTTGCCTGTCTTTTCCTAAAGGTTTAATTTTGTGGATACGCCCTGGTGCCCACGAACCAGATCCCCAAGCTATGGGTAAATAGCTCCACTGCCTTGTGGACATCTCGGGAGAGAGTAAGGCTAAAGGAGTTAATCCTGAAAAAAAAAAAAAACCCGATGGAAGGCAAGGGGAAACCACCATCGTAGTTTTCCCCAGGAAAACCATGGACAAAAGAAAGAGGAAGAAGAAAGTTAACGACGTCAATAGGTGCTCCTGTGGAGCAATTTCGTCCGGTAGGGACTGTCATGCGGCGCAGGCTATATATAGCCAATCTAAAACATACATCTCACTAACCCTGAAAAAAATTGGAAAAGAAAGTTTCATACAGAGATCAATGCATTCGCGCACATAATCTAAGGATATGGTCCTGGTGTTGACCACACCGCTCACTTTGTCACCATGGGTTAAAAAAAAACATATTTGTAAATGAATAAACACAACCAAGTGCACTAAAACATATGCAGGAGGGGATGCAAAAGTAGGTATACAGTAAGTATCACATCATTGTTATAATGCTTAATTCCGCTCTCGATTAGGTGGAGTGTGTGAATACCGACGGCAAACAGTTTCAGTATCTGAGGGATTAAGGCTGTGCTTGTTATTACATGTATATGCAATATTCATTTGTTTGTATAATAAATGCAATGAGTATTGTACGTGTTTTCTTTTTTCAGAACTGTATACCTACTTTTGCACCCCCCTGTATAAAAAGGGGCCTAAGTTACTTCAAATAACTTCTGCACACCACATTTCCTCTGAATCAAAAATGCAGTCAATTTAATACATGCACCCAATTATCGATCCTAATAGAAAGTATGAAAGGCTTTACAGAACACACACAGGTGAATGGACCAGCATGGCAGACAATGACAGGAACAGATGAGATAAAAGCAAAGGAGCAAGGCAGAAGCGACGCGAGTGACAAGACAAGACAATGAAATTTCTGTCACAGAATTCCCAGAAGGTACGGATAGTATTTATACATTTATACCGAAAGAGATCTTGGCATCCGCACCGGGAAAAATGAGGTTGGTGGGGGGGGGGGGGGGGGGGGGGGGGGCGGGGGGCGGTGAGACATCATCATCATCATGTGCCCTGCCGCATGGCGTTGGCGATCATGGCCCTCCATATGAATCTATCACTGTTACTACAAGTACATCTTCAACCCTCTCTGTCCTCAGCCACCCTGCAAGTCCGTCCAATACTTTCTCCCTGGGTCTACATGGTGTTCTCTTTCCCTCCAGCTTTCCTGTCGTGATCGGGTGCTCTAATTTCTTTTTCTTCATAAAATGTCCACTAAACGTTGCTTGTCTTTTTCTGTTGTGACCAGGTGCTCTAATTTCTTTTTCCTCATAAAATGTCCAATAGAAGCTGCTTGTCTTTTCCTAATCTTTCTTTATTAATGATCTTCTTGGGTGAGACACAGTTACGATAGACACAGACAACACAAAGCAAACTGTACATTCTTTTTCTAAACGCGGAACACTTGTGGACGTGACAGACAGAAAGGTAAATGCTACAGGCATTGAAAGTGGAGTAGACTCATCATCATCATCATCATCATCATCAAATGCCCTGCCGCATGGCGTTGGCAATCATGGACTTCCATCTGTCTCTATCTCTCGTTGCCCCAAGCATCTCCCCCACCCTCCTCATCCCCAGCCACTCTGCAAGTCCGTCCAGCATTTTCTCCCTGGGTCTACCCGGTGCTCTCCTTCCCTCCAGCTTTCCCGTTGTGACCAGGTGCTCCAAATCCCCTTCCTCATAAAATGGCCTATAAATGTTGCCTGTCTTTTCCTAATCTTCCTTATGAGTGATCTATTTGTGCCTGCCTCCATCAAGACTGTCTCGTTTGTTTTCTTTGCTGTCCATGGAACTCTCAACATTCTTCTTAGAAACCACATCTCGGCTGCCTCAATCTTGCTCTGGCTTTGCTTGCTGACTGTCCACGCTTCACGTCCGTATAACAGTATTGGTTCTATATAACATTCAAGGACTCTCTTCCTGATGTTAATTGATAGGCATTTGTTGGTAAGAATGCTTGTCATCTTTTTGAATGCTGTTTTGGCTTGGCCGATTCTGCCGGCTATTTCCGATGTGCATCTGCCGTCTGTAGACTGAAGCAAGGAAAACTGCTGATGCCTGGTCATTTCTTGTCCTTGATGGGCTGACCTGGTTTGTGTGGAGACTTGGGCTTATCGTCGACAGTGAGGCCCGCTTCATCAAAGTTTTCTTTGGAACGTTCCAACACCCCGTCAGTGTGTGTCACTGCAATCACAATTGTAATTATCACCTGTGGGTTAGTACAGTCACAACTACAGTCATTATGTGTGTGTGTGTGTGTGTGTGTGTGTGTGTGTGTGTGTGTGTGTGTGTGTGTGTGTGTGTGTGTGTGTGTGTGTGTGTGTGTGTGTGTGTGTGTGTGTGTGTGTGTGTGTGTGTGTGTGACTGCAGCAATCACAACTACAATCATTCTCTTTCTCTCTTCCTACATATACATGTATATACAAATATATACATACATACATATATATATAAATTATATAAATGTATGTATGTATATGTATATATATATACATGTATATGTATATATATGCATATATGTATGTAAATATATATACGTATATATATATATATATATATGTATATATATATACACACAGAAAGAGAGAGACAGAGAGAGAGAGAGGGGAAGAGAGAGAGAGAGAGAGAGAGGGAGGGAGATGTGTGCATATATGTATGTGTGTGTGTGGGGGTCACCGCAATCACAAGTACAATCAATATCTGACGGACACAACCAGCGTCAGCAGGCAACCAACGATGACAACCAATAACAACAACAACAAAACACCACCAGCAACAATAATACTACTACTAATAATAATGATACTACTACTACTACTACTACTAGTACTACTACAATTACTACTACTACTACTAATACAGAAGCACGGTACACTATTCATTATTGTAGACACACGACCAAATCAGTCTAAGCTTCAGCTGAAATTGGTAAATGTTGAATAGAAAGCACACACGTTAACACAGGCACAAGCAGACACACACTGAAAGAGAGGAAATGGCACTCAGACAAGAAAGAAGAAAGGAAAAAAAACACGAAAAAGAGAAGAAAAAAGAAAAAACAAAAGAATAAATAAAGAAAAAAAAAAAAAAGAAAAAATAACAGAAAGAAAAAGAAAGGAAAAGAGAAAAAAGAAAAAAAAAAAAAAGGAAAAAAAAAAAAACCAGAAGAAAAGAAAAGAAAAGAACACACACACACACACACACACACACACACACACACACACACAACACACAAACACACAACACACTCAGTCACACACACACACACACACACACACACACACACACACTCACACACACACACACACACAACAACACACACACACACTCAGTCACACACACACACACACACACATACTCACACACACACACACACACACACACACACACACACACACAAACACACACACACACACACACACAAACACACACACACAGACACACACACACACACACAAACACACACACACACACACACACCGCTTCAACAAACACAGACGGAACAGAATTCTAGTTTCGCTTTCAGTTTCTGTTTCTCAAGGTAATATTCGCGCGGGAAGCGGAGAAGGGAATGTGGAAGAAATACAGGTGCATGACCTGAAACGCAGTAATGAGAAATAGTCTTGTGAGAAAAAGGGAGAGGGGGCGTGACAGGAAAGAGAGACCCTTCACTATCTATAAGCAAACTCTAGACAGCTCCTGTGGTTCCAAAACAGGATGGTACCATAGTTTCTGCATCTTCAGAGCCTCATTTGCCGGAATGCCAGCACTTGAAAGTCTGGCTTCATATTCTAAAAAAAAAAAAAAAAAAAAAAAAAAAAAAAAACCACCCACCCACACCTACACTCACACACAAGAAACACCAAACCAAGATAAACAACAACAACAACAACAACAACAACAACAACAAAACCAAGTTCTCATTCTACAGTGTGGGGGCTATCCATACGAGTACACACAGAAAGATGGGGGGTGGGGGGGTGGGGTGGGGGTGGGGGGGTGCACTTAATACATGTACCTAATTATCAATCCTAGAGAAAGTACGTAAGACTTTATCGAACACACACAGGTAAATGGACCAGCAAATCAGAAAATGATAGGAAGAAATAACAGAAAGTACAGGAGCAGGGCAGAAACAAAGAGAGTGACAGAAAAGAGGACATTTCTAGCACAGAATTTCCAGAAGGTGGGGATAACATTTAAACCGAAAGAGCCCCCGGCATCCCCACAGGGGGGGAGGGGGGGGGAGGGAGGATGCACTTAACACATGTACCCAATTATCAATCCTAAGAGAAAGTACGTAAGACTTCATCGAACACATACAGGTGAATGGACCAGCAAGGCAGAAAATGATAGGAAGAAACGATACAAAGCACAGGAACAGGGCAGAAAGAAAGAGAGTGACAGAAAAGAGGAAATTTCTAGCACAGAACTTCCAGAAGGTGGGGATACTGTTTATACTGAAAGAGCCCCCAGCACCCCACCGAGGTAAGAGAAGGGGGGGGGGGGGGGGGGGCGGGCGGATGAAATGCACTTAATAAATGTACCCAGTCATCAATTCTAAGAGAAAGTAAGTAAGACTTTATCGAACACCTACAGGTGAATGGACCATTTTATTACATACAAACAGCATTTTGGAAGAAACAAATCCGTGTGGAGATAGAAGATAACATATTTAAGCATGTGAGAGTGTTGAAATCTAAAATTAGACCATGTGACCCAAATTTAGCATACTCTACTCCCCCACATCGCCTTAAGGGAGAAAATAATAGGAAGAGATGACAGAAAGCAAAGGAGCAAGGCAGAAGCAAAGAGAGTGACAGAAAAGAGGAACTTTCTAGCACAGCAATAGGCTTGCCACACACGTTGCAGAAGAACACCACACAGCATCACACCGAAACTACATGCCTGTCGGATTGACACAAAAGAGGGAACGATGGCGGAGACACGCAGAGCAGGTGT
>JAPXFY010002535.1:25000-26658 GCA_030674185.1 Monoplex corrugatus
GGGACTTGATTAATACATTCATGAAGACCTACAACACTGGTGAAGATGTCAGAAGTAACGGGACTTGGTTGATACATTGATGAAGACCTACAACACTGGTGATGATGTCAGAGTAACGGGACTTGGTTGATACATTGATGAAGACCTACAACACTGGTGATGATGTCATGAGTAACGGGACTTGGTTGATACATTGATGAAGACCTACAACACTGGTGAAGATGTCAGAAGTAACGGGACTTGGTTGATACATTCATGAAGACCTAAAACACTGGTGATGATGTCAGAAGTAACGGGACTTGGTTGATACATTCATGAAGACCTAAAACACTGGTGATGATGTCAGAAGTAACGGGACTTGGTTGATACATTCATGAAAACCTACAACACTGGTGATGATGTCAGAGTAACGGGACTTGGTTGAAACATTCATGAAGACCTACAACACTGGTGATGATGTCAGAGTAACGGGACTTGGTTGAAACATTCATGAAGACCTACAACACTGGTGATGATGTCAGAGTAACGGGAATTGGTTGAAACATTCATGAAGACCTACAACACTGGTGATGATGTCAGAGTAACGGGACTTGGTTGAAACATTCATGAAGACCTAAAACACTGGTGATGATGTCAGAAGTAACGGGACTTGGTTGATACATTCATGAAGACCTACAACACTGGTGATGATGTCAGAAGTAACGGGACTTGGTTGATACATTCATGAAAACCTACAACACTGGTGATGATGTCAGAGTAACGGGACTTGGTTGAAACATTCATGAAGACCTACAACACTGGTGATGATGTCAGAGTAACGGGACTTGGTTGAAACATTCATGAAGACCTACACACTGGTGATGATGTCAGAGTAACGGGACTTGGTTGAAACATTCATGAAGACCTACAACACTGGTGATGATGTCAGAGTAACGGGAATTGGTTGAAACATTCATGAAGACCTACAACACTGGTGATGATGTCATAGGTAACGGGACTTGGTTGATACATTCATGAAGACCTACACGTGACTTGTCTGCATAGAGAACGGGTTATGACAAATACATGCAAATGTCTTGTCTACGTACCCACTCACTGTTATTGTTACTGTTATTTTTTTGTTTAAAGTCCAGCCGACTGCGTAGAGCCATATCAGGGTTATAACCCCTTTCAAAACATACACAATACTTCAGCAGGTAAAGAAGGACAAGAAAATGAAGTACACATAATCAATACATTCGCGCACATAATCTAAGGAGATGCCCCTGGCGTTGACTACTACGTCCAATTTATCGCACAGACGATTTGAATAACATACCTGAACATAAATTACACAACATAACTAAGGACACTAAAAACAACATAGAAAACGGGTATAAATTACCTAAAATTGCTTCCGCATATATCATTTCCCTAGAGCCAAAAATGCAAATGCACTTAACACATGTACCCAATTGTCAATCCTAAGAGGAAGTATGTAAGACTTTATCCAACACGTCATATACGTGAATGGACCGGCAATGCACAAAAATGATAGGAAGAAATGACAGAAAGCAAAGGAACGAGGCAGACACAAAGAGAATAACAGAAAAGAGAAAATTTCTGGCACAGAATTTCCAGAAGGTGGGGATACTATTTATATGAAAGTGTCTCTGGTC
>JAPXFY010002536.1:0-26658 GCA_030674185.1 Monoplex corrugatus
TTTGGGGGGGGGAGCACATATGAAATTGTCTGATTGTGATGCCCGCTCTTGAACAAACCCCAAAGTAAATACCCTTTTTCCAAAAAAATTTTTTTGAAAAACTTTGGTTTTAAAAGGAAGATGTAAATAGTTGCTTTGGTTTAACGCAAAAGGTTTTCCAAAACCAAAATACTTGCTTTTGTCTTTTTTAAGACATTAGGGTGTGTGTGGGGTTTTGGTATTGTGTTTGTGTGTGTTTTGTGTGTGTGTGGGGGTGTGTGTGTGTGTGTGTGTGTGTGTGTTTTTGGTGTGGTTGGTGTTGAGTGGGGCGTTTGTGGTTGTATATGTAAGGTTTTTTTACAGGTGTGTGTTGGACAAAGAAGAGAATAAGAAAGAAAGAAAGAAAAGTAGAAAGAAAAAGAAAGAAAAAAGGAAAAAGAGAAAAGAATAGACAAAGAAAGAGAGAGAGAAACAGAAAGACAGAGAGAAATACGACAGACAGACAAAAAAAATAAATTACAAACAGAGACACAAAAAAAAACAGAGAGACAAAACGGATGAGAGAAAAGAGGAAGAAAGAAAATGTGGGGAAAAAAAAACCCAAAAAAGAGAAAGTGAGATGCAACAGACAGTCAAAAGACAAATAGATAGAGAACAGAAAGAGAGAGAGAAGAGATGGGGGGGGGAAAAGGGGGAGAGAAAAGAGAGATATCTCCCTTCTCGTTGCGCTTACGGGGGGGTTTTTTCTGCCATCAAACATTACCATCGCATTATCCTCAAGCCCTTAAATTGTCATTTTCGTCTTTTTCATCACCGTGTCATTTTCCCCCGGTCATTAGGGTGTCGCGTAACGGCCCGTAGTCCATCAACCCAAAAAAAACAGCAGCATGGAACATTAATTTTGGGTTGTCGTCATTTTCTTTTTTGGTTTCCTTTCGTTTTGTTTTTGGTGTGCGTGTGTGTGTTTTGGTGTGTGTGTGTGTGTTTTTTTTTTGGTTGTGTGTGTGTGTGTGTTGTTGGTTGGTGTGTTTTGGTTTTGTGTCTATCTCTGTGTTGTATGTTGTTTGTGGTGTGTGTGTGTTTGTTTTAAACTGTGTGTCCCGCGGTGTCTACACATAAATACCGCGGGGCCATAACCAATGGGTAAACATCCATTTTATTTGGTAAATCCTTTGGGTTTCTCTTCTTGATACCTCACTGACATTAAATTTTCCTGAAGAAATTTTATTTCCCAAAAAAGAAAAAATAAAAAAATTTATCTAATTCTTGCTGTTGATGCCCATAAACTGTGGGGTTTTTTTTTTTCGGGTCTAGACAAAAACCACTATAAACTTTTCTTAGCTCAACTTTCTGATAATACACTATCCAAACAGAGAACGATGCATGCAAAAGTTTTTTTTGCAGAAACTACGGGCTGTAAGTCAAATGGAATTAAGTTTTCCACCCCTTTACCCCTCTGCATTCAAGTCAAAAATTTCGAACAGCATACCAACATTTACATATATCAAAGTTTTCCCAGCCCTTCTTTTTTCCCCCAAAAGAGTTTAACCCCCCCCCAAATTCCCCCTTTTTGTTTTTTTTTTTACATTTTTTTCCCGAAAAAGCCTTTCGTATTGTCAAAAAATAGGAACTTTTTTCCCAAAAGGGGTCTTCAAAAAAATCAGTTTCCCCTTTTTTTCATTCACAGGTTTTGTGGGGGTTTTTAAACTTCTGCAGATAATTGTGGCAGATTTGGGGGAGCACATAAAATTTTCCCAGTGTTTTGACTGCCTCTTGAACAAACCCAAACTGAACACTCCTTCCACAAGTGTCTAAAAACAATTTTTTTTAAGGGAAAATGTTTTAAAATTTCTTTGGGTTTTAAAAATTATTTTGGTCTCCCAATCCAAAGGTAAATGCATTTTGTCCCGTTTTTTAGACAAATTTTTCGTCTGTGTGTTTTTGTGTCTCGTGTTTTTGTTTTTGTGTGTGGTTTGAAAGTGGGGGTTTTTGTGGTGGTGTGGGTTTAAAAGATTTTGCGTGTGTTTTGGTTTGGTTTGGTTGTTGTGTTGTGTGTGTGTTTTGTGGGGTGTTGGTTGTGACAAAGAGAGAGAAAAGGGGAAAGAAAGGTAAGAATAGACAGACAAATTTTTAAAAAAAAAGAGCAGGGGAGAAAAGGGTGAGGGAAAAGAGAGAGAGAGAGAGAGAGAGAAGAAAAGACGGAGAAAAGAGAAACAGACGACAGAAAGGAAATATAACACCCGACACACAAACAGACAGAGAAACAAAATTTCACACAAAAAAAGAGGAAGAAAAAATGAGTAAAAAGAAAGACAGAAAGAGAGAGTGAATCACAACAGACAGACAGAAAGACAAATAGACAAGAGCCCAAAAAAAAAACAGAAAGGAAGCAGTACGGGAAGGGAGGGAGGAAAAAAAAAATATGTTTCCCCTTTTCATTTTCGCTTTACGTGGTGTTAAAATGCCATTCAAAAATTTTCCTCGTCCCTTAATTTTCCCCAAAAGTCTTCATTGTCATTTTCGTCGTCCTTTTTCACCGTTTATTATTAAACGTCATTATGGGGGGTCTTTTATAACGGGTTTTTATCATCATCATCACAAGCGCACATGGAACTTTTTTTCGGGGGTTTTCGCATTATCATTGGGGGTTTCCCTTTTTTGTTTTGGTTTTTTGGTTTTGTGTGTGTGTGGTTTTTGTGTGTGGTTTTGGGGGGGTGTGTGTGTGTGGGGTGTGTTTTTTGTGTGGGGTGTGTGTGTGGTGTGTGTGGTTTTATGTCTGTGGGTATGTGTGGTATGGTGTATGTGTGTGTTTCTGTGTGTTAAATGTCTGTGTGGTTCCTGTGTGTTTTTGTGGGGGTGTGTGTGGTGGTGTGTAATGTGGGGGGGCGAGTGGGGTACACATAAATACCGTCAGGGTTTCCCAAAAACCCAAGGGGGAAACACACATTTTCGTTTGTTTAAAAACTTTGGGGTTTTTTTTGGTCTTGATACCTTTTTTGACATATTTTTTTGCTGAAGAAAATTTTTTTTCTCCAACATGAAGAATAAAAAGAAATTGGTACAATTCTGTCCCGTTTATGCCACATACAACCCGTGTGGATTTTCTTTCCGTCTAACTAAACACTAAAACCTGTCTAAACTGAATTTTTTAATACACTATCCAAACAGAGAACATCGTCAGAAGCACTCTTGCAGAAACACAGGGGCTGTCTGTAAATCGGGGAAAAAAGTTGGCTTTTTCCCCATCAAACATTACCATCGTCATCCTAAAATTTTTCATTGTCATTTGTTTTCTTCATCACCATGCCCATTTTTTTCGTCTTTAAATCGGTTCGCCCATAACGGTCGTAGTCATTTCATCATCAGCAAACATCGCATTATTTTGGGGTTATCGTCATTTTCATTGGGTTTTTTTTTCGTTTTTTTTTTGGGTGTGTTTTCTGTGGGGGGTTTTGGGTTGTGTGTGGTCGTGTTTTGCTGGGGTGTGTTCGGGTTTTGTGTTGGTAATACCGGAGCCAAACATAAACTTTTGAAAAGGTTTTTTAACACTTATTTTTCGAAAATATAAAAAACATAAGCACAATGAAAAAAAAATAACTCTACTTATTGGGTCCAAGTCCACTTTAAAAAAGGCAGTTTACGTACGTTTTTTCCAATTGTGAAAGTAGCAATTTTGAAGGAATCAAATTTTTTTCCAAAAAATCCTCAAACGGAAATGTCATTTTGTTTTTCCCCCTTTTTAACAAAATAAACACATAAAAAAAAGCCACAACAAGCAATCTTTCATACATTTACCAGCAGTCTGCAAAATTCATAAATAACCATTTTTTTTTAATTTTTCGAAATTGCATGACAACCCTTTTTGCAACCCCCCCCCCCCCCCCACATTAAAACAAAAATAAGACGACAAATTGGCTAGAGTTTCCCTTTTTCTCAAAAATCAATGTTATTGAAAAAAAATTTAAAATTTTTTGGGGGAGCATAAAATAAAAAAAGCATGAATATACCCCCAAAAAGGGCAAAAAATCTCATTTGAACGAAAAAAAACAGCAGGGTTTTCTTTGAACCAGAACAAATTAAAACGCAAAATTTTCCCTTTTTTTTTTGGGGGGGATTTCCTTAAAATTTTCCCATGTGAAAAATAGAAAAAAGCAACCATAAATTATTTACAAGCTTATTTATATTCAAGATGTAAGATTTTTTTGTATGCTTTCCCCCCAAAAATAAGTGAGGCCCATGATCGGGCCCAAATTTTAAAACAGACAAACCAAAATTGCTTGATGGAATCTCCCGAAAATTTGAAAGTAAAACAAAAACAAACCCAATAGCTTCACTAGTTACGCACATGTTGCTAATAAAAGGTTTTTTAAATTTTGTATGCATGTACTGTTTTTAGCTGAAATAATGGGGATCCCAGAGACTGATGACTGCTTCTTTGAACAAACCCCCAAAAACAAAATTTACTCCTTCCAAAAGGTCAAAAAACATGTTTAAGGAATAGTTATAGTTCTTTGTAAACCCTTTAGATCTCCAATTTTCCAAAAGGGTACTTGCATTTTGCCCTGTTTTTAAAGACGTTTGCGCTTTTGTTTGGGGTTTTTTGGGGTGGTGGTGGTTGGTGTGTTCGTGTTTTGTGATTGTATGTGGGGGGGGGGGGGTGTGCCGGGGTGGTGGTTGTAATGTAAATATGGTACATGTTTGTTGGTTGTTTTTGTGTGTAAGTGGTGTGTTGGTGTGGTGTGTGTGTTGTGTTTTGTGTGTGTTTGTGTGTTTTGGTGGACAAAGAAGAGAAAGGGAAAAAGAAAAAGGGAAAAGAATAGAAAGGAAAAGAAAGAAAGAAAGAGCGAGGAGAAGAATGGGGGAAAAAGAGAGAAGAGAGAGAGACATACAGACAACAGAAAAAAAAGAAAATATACAGAGACACACAAACGACGCAGACAATACACAGGGAGAAAAAGGAAAAAAGATGTGACAAGAGAAAGACAGAGAGAGAGAGTAGATCAGACAGACGTCAAAAAGACAAATAGACAGAGAGACGAAAGACAAACAGACAGAAAGACAAATAGACAGAAGACACGAGAGAGAGCAAGAGGGGGGGAAGGGGGAGGAGAGGAAGAAATATTACCTTCAATCAGTTGATTTGACGTGGTGGTTTCTGCACATAAAAAATTACCATCGTCAATCCCAATTTTTTTTTGTCATTTTCTTTGTCTTCCCTCACCGTTCATTATTATCGTCATTATCGGATTCGTCAAACGGTTGTATCATGCCCCCATCATCAGCACAGCAGAAAATTTTTTATTGTCCCTCTTTAAAACAAATTTTGGTTTCTTTTCGTTTTTAAATTTTTTGGGGTGTGGTTGTGTTGTGTTGTGTGTGTTTTTTGTGTGTGTGGGGGTTTTGGTGTGTGGGCTGTGTTTGTCTGTTGTGTGGTGTGTGGGGTTTTTTTGTGTGTTGTGTTGTTGTGGTGTGTGTGGTGTTGTGTGTTTTGCTTAATCCTGCCCTGTGCGTGGTGTGAGGGGGTCTTTTCTGTTTTGTCTTTTTGTGTGTGTGTGAGTGTGTGTAGTATGTGTGTTTTGTCTGTAATGTCCCTTTTTTGTGTGTTTTTGGGGGTTTTGTGTGTGTGTGTGGTGGTGTGTGTGTGGGGGATGTGTGAGTGTTGGGAATGTGTTGGTTGTGTGTAAATTTTGTGTGGTTGTGATGGAAAGTGTGTGGTGTTTGGAAAGGGGGGGGGGGGGGCGGCATATAAAATTTTGGGGCCAGTTTTCTTTCTTTTGCCGTTTTAAAAAAAAAACCCCAACCTTAGCCCAAAACCCTTTGCCCAACTTTTACCTTACCCCAAAGGGTTTAGATGGGAAAATTTCCCCCCTGGGTCTGGTGGGTTGGAGGCCATACGGTCCCAAAATGTTTCCCCAAAATGTTTAAAAACTGAATTCTGCACTGAAGGTAAGGTGGCCGCCCATTTCTAGCCAACAAGAAATAAACCAACACGGTTGTATCTTGAAAAATGTTTCTTTTTTTTTTTTTGTGCTTTACACAGTGGATTTTTTGCGTAATATTTTGGGGTGGGGCCCTTTCAGAACAGCCCGTCCCGTTATGCAGCGCCCCCCATTTTTTTCTACTTTCACTTTCCTATCCCTATGCAAGCCAAGCATTCCCATATACAAGTTTGCCAGGGACAGCTCCTTTAAAAGCTGCGGGTCTATAACATGGGGGTGGGTTTCCTTTCACAAAGGGTTTTCGTTTCCCTCGTTTTAAATGACGACCAGCATCTAGACCACACTTTAAAATCTAGTGAAGAGGGGGGAAATTTGGGGGGGGGGAAAGGGGGGGTTTGGGGAAAAAACTAAGTCCGATCCATGATTTGAACCGTATTTTTTTTTGTTTGTTTTTTTTTTGTTTGTTTTTTTGTTTTTTTTTTGTTTTTTTTACGTCCCGGGGGGGGGGCATAACTTCGGGCCATTGGCCTATACAAAAAACAACACCACAGAGCAAATTCACTGAAACAAAAGAAAAGAAAGATAGGAAGGAAAGGAAGGAAGGAAGGAAGGAAGGAAGGAAGAAAGAAAGAAAGAAAGAATGAAAGGAAGAAAGAGAAAGAAACAAACAAACAACAAATAAAAAAACGAAAAACAACGAACGAACGAACAAACAAACAAACAAAACAAACAAACCAAAAGTGATAAACAAGTAGGAGGGAAACAGACAGAAATACACTTAGTATGTCTTACCACCGTCTCGCTTCTCAACGAAAATGTTCCTTTCGGGGAGGCTGTAAGCGAAAAAAGATGACGTATTAAAAAGAAATAGGCGTCTTTAATAAAAATAATTACAAAAATGGTAAACAAATAAAGAAAGATAAAAAAACAGATAAATGAAATTAATAAATATATGAAAAATAAAAGACAAAATGAAAGTAATGCCGTAATAAGTCAATCTTTTATAAGATAAACATGTAAACAATAACTGAATGAATGACGACTACTACTACTACACTACTACTACAACTCTATTACTACTACTACATGTATTACTAACTACTACTACTATTACTAATTGAAATATGAATAAATGAAAGAGCCATGAAGAGGTGTATATTTGAAATATCTATTTTGCTTTGTTACCTACCTTATTTGTTCTCTAGCACGTCTATTTCTGTTTGTATTTATTTCTAAGCTGTTTGATCCGTTTTCCTCACGCACACACCGTTATTATTGAATTTTTTTTACCAATGAAAATAGTTTGATACTGTGGAGAAAAAATGAAGACAACAAGCGCTGACACATGGATTTACGTATGTAATAGGATTATGTTGAACGTATGATTTTTTTGTGTGCGTGTGCTTCATAAAATTTGTAATGATTTTTTTTCCAATTTATTAAAGATATATGAAAAAAGACTCTGAAAACCATGACCCTACTCTGAAAACCCATTATCCTAACCCGAAACAAAAAAAAGTATTAACTATTATTGTTATTATTGTTTAAAACCCAGCCGACTGCATACTAGCCAATATCAGGCAAAAGAACCTTTTTCATAACATACACAAATATTTCAACAGGAAAAAAGGAAAAGAAATTAAGTACACATATCAATGCATTCGCGCACATAATCTAAGGCGATCACCCTGGGCGTTGACCACTCCGTCCAATTATATCACACAGGGAATTTAAATAACATACCTGAATAGAAGGTTAAACATAAGTAAGAACACTAAAACATATAAAAACGACCTAAAGTACCTCAAATTGCTTGCGCGTACCTTTTTTTTTTTCCCTGAGCCAAAAATGCACTCAACACATGAACTCAATTATCCAGAGGAAAAGTACGCAAGACTTAATCGAACAACATACAGTGAATGGATCAGCAAGGCAGAAAATGAATAGGAAGAAAGGACAGAAAGCGAAGGAACAAGGCAGAAAACGAAGAGAGTGAACCGAAAAGAGGAAATTTCTTAGCATAGAATTTCCAGAAGGTGGGGATACTGTTTGTACTGAAAGAGCCCCCGGCATCCCCACAATCAGTATCTTTGAAGTACTTTCAACTAAACTAACGAGCAACAGTTTATTACCTTGGCAACGCTGTAGACAAAAAGAAAACAGCAACGAGGAGCACTAGGCACTTCAAGGTGATTCCGTAGAGGTGTCTTGTCCCTTTCCCCCACAGTTTCTGCTGTCCCCCCACCTCTTAAATACTTTACCACAAAGCCTCAACATTCCCTGCCTCCCCCCCCCCCCCCCCCCCAGATCCCTTTAGAAAAGAAATTAATAATGACATCAAATAAAAGCGCAATCGTCGCATTTTCCTTCGTTTCGGAAAACGAGAACCACAACCCCTTCCTTTTTCCCTCACCTGTCCCTTCCCCCTCACCCCCCACCCCCCCCCAACTCCAGATTGGGTGAAAAGGGGGTAACAGCTGCTTCGAACCTGTTTGGTAAACGTTATTTGTTTTATGACCGAATACGGAATAACGTGTGTGTGTGTTGCGCGCGCGCGCGCGCGTGTTTTTGTGTGTGTGTGTGTTATGTGTGTGTGTGTGTGTGTGTGTGTGTGTGTGTTTGTGTGTGAGTGTGTGTGTGTGTGTGAAGGGGATTATTGCAGTTGAACGTGGGAAGAGGGGTGGGGGTGGGGGCTGAGAATGGAGGGGGGTGGGAGGTTAGGGAATAGGTGTGTTTGCATGGTTTCGTATCTTTCAATGACTAATTCACGAAGGTAAAAATGATGACCAGGTCTGAATGGGTCATCGCGACGCATGAACCGCCCACCTTCCTTGCGTCGGTCGGTCAAAAGCGATTGTCATGGCGGTGGTGAGGTACTGATGCTCTGGTTTCCCGTCCCCGCACCCTACTGAAGCTTCTTGTTACTTTGTAATTGTCGAATTCACATAATGCTCTTTAAGACGATTTGGTGCGTGTGTGTCATGTGTGTATGTATACGCGCGTATGTGCCTGTAGTATGTGTTTTTAGAGTATGCGTGAGGAGAGAAAAGAAAGAGAGAGAGAGAAGAGGAGAGAGAGAGTGGGTGTGTGTGTGTGTGTGGTGTTGTGTGTGTGTGTGTTGAGTGTGTGTGCTTGTGTGTTGATGCGTGTCGAGTGTATGTCCATGTGTGTTTTTTGTGCGTCTGTGTGTGTGTGTGTGTGTGTGTGTGTGTGTGTGTGTGTGGTGTGTGTGTGTGTGTGTTTGTGCGAGCGTGTTAAGTGCTGTGTGCGTGTTGTGGTATGCGTGCTGCGTCGTGCGTGCGTGTGTGTGTGTGTGTGTGTGGTGTGTGTGTGGTGTGTGTGTGTGTTGGCTTTTTTTTTTGTTGTTTCTTTTTTTTTTTTTTATTTTTTTTTTTGTTTTTTTTGTTTTCACACCTTTTTTTTTTTTTTTTTTTTTTTTTTTTTTTTTTTTTTTGTTTTTTTTTTTTTTTCCCACCACACACACCGTTCAAAATTCAACACGATGAGGGACCACGGGGGAAGCATAACCTATGACGAACATGTCTCGTTTCAAAATAGCGGCTATGACAGAACGGGCGGCCTCCAAGATCGGTAAGCCAATATGAAGAAACTGAATCTTTTCACTCACAAAACAACAACTTACAGAGCTCGTGTAAGAATCAAATCATTTACTGAACTAGAACAACACAGAGTTGAAGGGCACGACCAGACGTTTGACGACATGCTTATTTTTGAAGTGACGTAAACATCACATGATGAATAAAGGAGATCATTTTGCAGATAATAGATTACTTATATTTACTTTCGATACAACATCCCACCCCACCTTAAGAAAAGAAAAAACAACCGTAAAGTATAGGAAAAGATGTTTCTGGAAGTAATAATGAACAGGATGTAAACCAAATAATTCTGTTTATACATGCAATGCGAACATTGGAGAATTTAACAAGTGTCTTAGTGCTCTTCACTTACGTTTGTGTCCGTATTCTTTTAGGTCTAGTCTACATGCAACTAACTACGAAAAAGTTTTTCATTAAATATTGTGTTCTCATTTGGTTTTCAACGATTATTCTCAATAGATATCCAGGGTCATTCACTTAGCACGTGTTCCAAAATTTCTTGTTGTTCCAGTATGTAAATCAATGAAACTATTTGTATTAAAATCTTAACATACATGCGTCTTTACTGTAACATGCAGAAACTTCTTCACTTCAGGATAAATTGTCATTTCAGATATAATCTGAAGGTATGGACGTGTTTTTTTTCTGTGCGAGTGGCCTTTTGGTTTGAAGTATATGTTTATTGGTGTTCGTCACCTGGAGTGTTGGAATTCACGGTCCTTCGTTTCACTGATGGTGATGCTGACACTGGTTCGCATCAGTTTTCTGGGAGTTTGATGACTGAAAATCTGTGATGTGTTGAACGGTATCTTTTGTCTATGTTCAGATGCTGGAGGATACGATTGGACGTGGAGACAATTTTCCATTCTTGATCCGTATCTGGGTTTTTATTTTTTTTTTCCCTTCGTCATTTTTCTCCTGCCTCTCAGAGAAAAAGGTGGTTGAATCACTTTTGAAGTGCGAACGGGTTTTCGTGTGATTTACCTTTCTGGCCTTGTTTTCCAGTGATCATATTACCCTTTCATGTGAGTGATGATGTATGTCTTGGGATAGTACGGGTGGTGTGATTTGTTCACCCTTGGTTGTTTACACTAATACTTATCACCCGACACTTGAGATTTGTTAGGGCGGGTGTGAAAAGTTTTTTGTGTGTTTTTTTTTGTTTTTGTTTTTATCCGCGTATGATTTATTTTGGACTTGGAGTTTATTGTCATTCAGGACAATTTTTTGCACGATTTGATTTGGGGTAGAAATTGTGTTTGAGAAAGTTCTTGCAGGTTCGGTACTCATTTTCCAACCAGTCAAGCATCAAACGGGACACCCTTCCGTGGAGGAGTTGGGGTGCCTCGGTATAAACGAAAACTGTGGGTAGTTGAGATTTCCATGGGACATTTCCAAGCGATGGTTACTTGATGTTCTTGTTACAGTGCTGCCCATGAATTTTTCAGCTTCTTCTTCTCCTCCACTTGCTTCCAAGCCACATGGGGTTATCTTACCTGTGTTAGATGCCGAACTCTTCATGAACTGAGAGAATTCTGTACCGTTGAAAGGAGGGCCATTGTTCTGTTTTGATTGATTTTGCGGATGCTTTGCTAGGAAGATATTCCTCAAGTTTTAGGGATCACACACTTGAACAGAAGTTGACGATACACTTCCTACGTCTGGAAATCGCAGTACTCGTCGAATAATAACAAGTAAGTAGTTTCGCCTGATGGAACAAGGTCCTGTGAAGTCCATAGCCAGTGAGCTTCACGGGATCAGTAGGTAGAGGAGTTGGTTGCTAATGGCTCACGGTACGCACTCCAAGATAAGATGCTTGACAATGGTATGCACGTTTTCACATGCTTCTTCTACATGTTATATCAATGTTCGGGAACCAATTTTTCTTCTCGACCATTTTGTTTTGTCTTGACGATGCCGTTGGTTGTGTCTGGATGTTCAATTCTGAATTACTTTCTTTTGAAAAATCCTGAATGACATAGAAGATGGTCTCGCAGGATCAACCCATCATAACACCAAAACCTCTCTTCAAATCTTGCAAACTGAATGATTTTAGAGTCATTTCCAACTGCCTGTTTCTACTGCAAGTAATCACCTTTTTGAAGTGTCTGATCTTCTGAGTGCATCACAGCCATCTTCAACTGTCCATGGTATGTGGGAACTGCATTTGTTTGCAAACATAATTCACATATGTAACCCCTTTGTTGTCTCGTACAGGCCCAGAATGATCTTTCAAAGGATGACGGCTGTGGAAGTCGGCAGGGTTTTTGCTCGAATTCTCTTCTTCTTCCTGTCTGTACTGTAGTCATCATGTCGTACGGCATCCATTCGTAACGCCATTGTTCATTTCTGGATGTTGTCAGTTTTCTGCTTGACATAATGCCAGTAAGAGTTTGTGATCTGAGGTGACAGTAAAGTTTGCCACCAAAGAGATTAAAGGTGAAAAGTTCACACTCCGCAGACTACGACGAGCATTTTCTCAATCTGTTCTGTGAAAATCTTTTCTCAGACGACTGTCAGTGCTCTCAGCTTTGCGTAACAAAATCACCTTTCCCGTCTTGAGTCAGTATGGCTCCAAGACCCAACTGGCTTTGCAATCAAAAAGAATTACAACTGTTTTATTGTTCTGGTCAAAGTATGACATGACATGGTCACAAGAGTGAAAGCTCGCTTCAGTCGCTCAAACGCTTGTATCTGATTTTTCCCCCCATTTCCAAACGGCATATTTCTTTGTCAGTTTCCTCAAAAGTTTAGTGTGCGGCTGCATACTGTAGGAATATTGTTTTGATTTTCTCTGGGTCTGCTGAAAGGTCTTTTTTTTCTTTTTTTTTTAACCCAAAGAACATGGCCAATAGGAATGACCAGTTCATTAACAGAGATTAAACTTTTCTTTTCCTTCAGTTTTGCACCGCTGTCCTTGTAGCTTTTCTAGTGTTCTTCAAAGGCTCGTCGTCTATTGGTTTTTTTGTTTCTTTCCATTAAGATGATGCCATCGCTAAGGTTTTTTGGTTCCAGGAAATTCTGCCAGCAGTTCTGATATTGCGTTTTGAAAAAATTCTGCTGCTGCATTCATTATCCAAAAAGTAAGTTGCTTTTTTTTGTTTTTTTTTTTTGGTAATCGCCGAAAGACCCTTGTGACTGGAAAATGGTATATATTATTTATAATCAAGTTTTCTGGGGCAGTTCAAGCTGGTGATATGCTCCGGAAAGGTCTAATTTTACTGAAGACCATCGAACCATTAAGATCTATGATAAGATCATCGATAGTTGGCAATGGGTTTTTTTTCTGTCATGATTGCTTTTGTTAGCTTCTCTCATATCTAACACATAATATTATTCCTGATTCCACAAGTTTTCTTTGGAACGAACCAACAGTTGGATTCACCCAAATGTAGTACTTTCCCACTTTCTCTTCCGTGAATATCAGCTGTTTTGGAGGCGTTCGAGTTCTCGTTTTAAACATCTTTTTCGAACGTGAAAAGAATGGCATCGGTGGTTTAGCTTGACAAGCTGAATTTCAGAGTCAATATGCATCTTGAGTTTGCACATCTTTTATCTTCCCTATTAGTCCTCAAACAAAGTCCGGGAATATCATCTATCATGTTTGTGCCTGCGTATTTTGAATAAAGAAAAGTAAACTGGATGATTCTGAGTGCTGAGCTGTTTTCACTACACAGAAGGTTGCTGCCTACTTTGACCCGGTGTTTTCACGACCATAGAATTTTGGCTTGAGCGCGTCTTCTTTGTAGGTAATTGGTGGTAGTAATAGAAGCCTTTGACTGTCAGTGGTTCTTTTGATCCGTATGCAATATATTGTGAGACATGGTCCGGGAAAACAAGGTAGGTGTAATTCTAACTTGGCGTATGACCTTGAGTTGATGATACTGACAGTGGCTAGTGTGTCGAAGATGAACCGCATTTGACGTATCAAAGAAGGTAGGCGATGACCGTCGCCTTTTCCTTTATTTCTTTTGATTCAGTGCCTAGTTGAGTAGCTTCATCACTGGAATGATTCGGGTTTCTCTCCAAACTAGTTTGTGAGTTGTCTACCTTTCGCAAAATGTCAGTCTTTGACATTTTTTCATTCATTTCCCCTTTTTGCTCATGTAAAAAAAACCTCCAAATAAAATCATTTTTATTTTAGTATTAATAAATTGGATGTGGTAGGGTAAATTTACGTACTGTAATTCCATGTCAAAGATCGGCGATGATTTTTGGTGTCATCTGCTAGCATACTCAGAGTTGTTTCGCTTGGGTTGTAAATGTTTGGAAGATCTCGTTTAAAATGTTGGAATATAATTCTGATAAGCTTACAGGTTATTTCATTTTTTGTGACTACTACTCATATTCGAAAGTGAATAAATAGGTCAAAAATCTGCTAAACTGAACTTAAATTGATGATTGAATAGCAATTTACGGAGCCCGATAGTGATTTTCCCATGAACCTCGAAATAATTGTTTACAAACCGCCTTGCACGGTCTGGTCGAACAAGCTGGGAGCTGAGCAGCTGCCCCTGATTGTCAATTGTTTGACGGTCCCAGGAATAGTTAATCATAACTAATCAGGTATAGATTTAGTCTATACATCTTAATTCTATTCTTCCAATTTAAAAGGAAATTTTAACTGACACTCAATAATATGAAAAGCTAAAAACGAGAATGTAATAGATCTGAACACAATGGGCGATTCGTAAGCTATCGCTAACTGGCAATGGTAATGGAAGGAAATGTATGAAAGCAGCACTTTATGTTCTGACATAAAGATGTGTTTATTTTATTCTGCAAGGATTCCATATCAACCTCTTAAGAAGAAAGTGTTGAGGAGGAAGAGTGACACAGGCAATAGAAAACTATGCAAAGCATATGTTAATGTGTTCAAATAACATTTGGTGTGTCTCATAAAGGATAACAAATGCGTTGATGGGTGTGAAAAATATAAGTAAATGATAAGTGTTGATACTGGACAAAAGTTTGATTTTGTAGCTGTCTTTGAAACAGTTTATTTGTTATCCTAGTTGGGTTGTACAATATACTCAGCTTTACCATTAATATAAATATTAATAGTTTTGATGGAACGCATAACATTATTTGATTAATATCATTATAGTAAGCATAGTGTCAAGTTACCTTGATTCTATTATTTACATGCATTTACCAAGAGATTGTGCGACTATTTTACAATAGGCAATATATTGCTAGTTTATTGTAGGCACTAGTTAAAGACTAGTGAAACTGGTTGATTCGGATAACACCTTGAAGGATTGGTGGGCTTTAAATGATGGAGAATGATAGCATCTAACACAGTTTTAGAAATAACAGAGATATTGGCCTAAAGCATGTGACGTCTCTGGTAGGAACATGTTAAGTTTGTGAAGAACTTAATAAGATGATATGTAGCGTAATCCGTTGGGCCATTCGGTAAGGGCCCGGATCAGACTAAATAAATTACTATCATTGAAGCATAATAGAACAAACGAAGTCTTGTACAGTTTTCTTAATGGTAAATTAGATAAGATTGCCAGTAATGAGGTTAGTACTTTTATGGCTAAACCAAAGTCACAGCAGCTTCCTTATTTAAGACAAAGTTCTGTATTTTGTTCATTTTAGAAGAATACTAAAATGTTCGTATATACGAAATCCTTAATTGTTTGTTTTTTTTACTCTGTCCTTATCCCCAGGGTTACTTTAGCTGGACTACATAGTCATAATGCCGCCCTAGACACTGACAGTCCCTAATGTTGTAGTTATAATTAGAACATTTTTCCTCATATTAAACTGTATTTTGTCTTTTTGTTCTTATTAATAAATTTTCAATGACTTGGTGAATCTGGTGGACCTCCATTATGTAAACAAAGAGCATCATCACACCTCTGTACAAACTCAGCATGTCCTCTGTAATGGGGAAACTACCACCACAGATGCGGCACATACTCTCTCCCTGGTTATGATTGCGCGGGTGGGTGGCTTCGTGTGTATGACCCATAGCCAACGAGATGGTTGATCCACGATATGGAGGGTTTGTCACAAACGAGTGGTGAAATTTGTTGGTGTTTTCCCTTGTTTGTTCTTGCAGGGAACAAACAGGGGAACACAACTTGCTGGAAACAAGGGAGCACAGAAAGAATATGCAGTTGAAGCAATGTTTTATCTCCAGTTATCTACATGTCCCCTAACTTCAGTGAGTTCGATGGCACGAGCTTCATCTAGTATTTTGGACAGGGTCATGTCATCGCAGAGTGCTATTCCCTTTTTAGTTTTGAGGACTTACTTTTACAACCATGCATCTTTGAGTTAGAATTTCCTTGTCGTTTGCTGTTGCCATAGTTCACAAGAATTAGCAAGGGACGCAGTCTGGTGTAGAAGACTCCCCATATCCACGGGCCATTGTTAATGTTACGCACTGCTTGTTGAAAACCGTAATGTTTTCGTATGCTACGGTACTTCTTGGAGTGAAGTAGTTTCCAAGCGAAAGTTTTGTGCTTTGTCCCGTAGCCGTCGTCTGCTCCCTTGTCTTCTGTAAAACCGTCAAAAAACATCTACGCGTCGTCTCCTATGTCATGTAACCACTAACATACTTATCGAGGAGCTTTCTTTCGTTTTTGTTCGGTACAACCATCCAGTCCACACAATATGTTTTTCAAAACTTTTGCGATCCACCTACCCCCGACGTATTGTTCATCTTCGTACACACAAAGAATTAGGAAGCTCGTGTAACGAAACCATAACGATAACGAACGAAGAAAATGAACCTTTGTAAATTAGATCTAAATTTTAACCAGACTTCTGTTTCGGATCTCGACAACTGCTCAATGTAAATAATTTTTACTTATCTTCTTGGTGGTGGTTGGCGGGGTTGGATCTGCATCCGTCGTCGGCCATTTTTGTTGTTGAATCTTTCACTCCAATAACAACAACTTATCAGCTCGTGTAAGAATTAAATCATTTATGTAACTAGAAGAATCAGAGTTTGAAGGGCAAGCAGACTTTGGACGACATGCATAGTTTTTAAAGTAAACATCACATAGATGATGTTAAAAGGGATCATGCGCAGATAATAGATTACTTATTTACTTTCGATACAGACAAAACCATCCTATACCAGTCCGTTAAAAGGACCAGTGCGCTACGTATCTATCAGAACAGACTGGAGAGGCCGTCACAGGTTATGGAATGTTTTCTTTGTGTGTGTGTGTGTGTGTGTGTGTGTGTGTGTGTGTGTGTGTGTGTGTGTGTGGTGTGTGTGTGTGTGTGTGTTGTGTGTGTGTGTGTGTGTGAGAGATAGAGAGAGAGTGTATGTGTGTGTGTGTGTGTGTGTGTGTGTGTGTATTTTGTGGAGTATATATTATATAAAATATAATATTGTGTGTGGTGTGTGTGTGTGTGTGTTTATTTTTGTTTTATCTTGTTTTTAGGATCACTGGCGTTTAGGAGATTTCCACTGTGTCCCCCTTCTATATATTTATTTTGTTCATATCCTTTATCATGCTTTTTAATTCATTCATCTCATGAGTCATTCTGTCAGTCAGCATTCAGCATCAGGCAGTCAGGCATTCAGGCAGTCGATCAGTCAAGTCTTTATCATTCATTTTCATTTATTTTATTTATGTCCTGCATTTTTGGTATGATTTTCTACAGCAACCTTAATGGACACAGAAGCTGGCCAGTGTTTACAGTATTTTACACGGCGATTGCGGTTGAGGTGAGTTGAGGATGAATAATCATGAATGCTGTAAGAGTTTTCCATCTAGATTGGACAACATGACATCGGCCTGTACCTAACCCGCTTGCTATCAAAATATAGTTTGGTATCAGCCAGGCCCGAGAGATAAAACATCTGCCTGTTCTAAGAGAAATTAAAGCAACAAAAAGCAACACACTCAGTGACGCATCAGTGAGGTGGATTAGCCCATATCATGCTCCGATTTTAGACACAACCTGCGGGCCTAGAAATGCCACAATGAATTCTGAAGGAACTGGATGAGGATTCGAACAACTCTCTACAACAACTTTCCAGTCGGTAGTTGCCGTTTTGCACTACAACCAGGGCGACTGGGTCGTTGTTTTTTCTTTGTTCGCGTGGCCCTTGCTTTCAATAGTTTCATACACTCCTACAGAAACATGAGAGACAATGGCAGACATATCAAAGCAAGTACTTGGTCAACCCTTAATTAACAATAACAGCAAAAATAACAACAATGATTAGTTTTTAAATTGCAAATAATTGTAATAAAAAGATTGTTTAGAAAAACAAGGTAAATTACAGACCACAGAATCCAAGAAAAATAAAAAAATAAAGGAAGCATCAAGACCAAACAAGGGGGGTAGATGAGGGGGGGGGTGGGCATGATTGATTGATTAGGATGAGATTTTTATGATCGACACCCACCTCAGGTGATATGACCTACGGAATAACCATCCCAGGGAAGTGGGGAAAGGGGGTACTTATCGAGTCCTACATCGAACAAAACCACCAGAACAACCATGATGTTAAGGATGGGAACAGTGAGATGCTAGTTATTAATTAATGTAGCTCACCCCGGTATTTCGAACGCACAACAATTAGCAAGGTGAATCCGACTTCAACGAAATGAGCTACTTGAGGCCCCCGCAGAGGGGAGGGGGGAGGGGTTCATTTGAAAAAGAAAAGTGAACATAATGGTTACTACGGCACCAAGACTGGGAAACATCTAAGTGTAATTGCTACCCTTAGGTTGGATGCCTCGCTCTGCATATGCCTCACCTCTTTACTAAAATCCCATCTGCCCAAAACAAAAAAAAAAATAAAAAAAAAAAACATACCGGACCGAATACTACACACAACGAAAGGCGTCACTTTGCTTTGGTAACATAAGACCTTCCATTTCTCATGTGGGGATGCACGGAGGCTCTTTTATTATAAATAGTAATCCCCCCACCTTTCTGGAAAATTCTGTGCCAGAAATTTCTCTTTTCTGTCACTCTGTGTTCCTGCCTGGCTCATTTCGCTTTCTGTCATTTCTTTTTAGCATATTCTATCATGAAAAGACCATACACCTGTAGATGCTCCTAAAGGCCTCGCATGTTTTTTAAAGGATTGATTTAGTGGGGTACATTATGAAGTGCATTTTTTGTCTCTATGGACATGTGATGTGCTGAAAGTAAATTCGAATAACTTAGGCTATTTTTTATGTATGGTTTAATATCGGTTAAGTATGTTTGTGCAAGCCACAAATTGTTTCCTTATTAACCCCCCCTGGTGAATAAATTGGACAGAATGGTTCAACGCCAAGGAGCCACATCCTTTGATTATAGAGTGCGAATACATTGATATGTATAATTAAGTTTCTATCAGTGGGGGTTATTACTTTCTATGAGGTATCGTGCACGTTTACAGATGTTCTGGGCCTGATATGGCTCTCGCCAGAACGCCTGGCTTTGAACAAAAATAACATTTCCATTGAAGGACACAAATGGCCAATCATGCTGTGGCGAGGTCCACTGAACTACTACCCAATCACCACAATCTGTTTTCTTTTCTTTCTTTTTGTTTATCAACGTCGTCTTCCTCAAAGGTTTCTGTTTTGGGTTTTTGTTTTTCCTTTATTTCTTCTTGTATAATAAACAGACAATTTGTTGTGTCGAGCGAGAAGGCCTAGTCTTGTCTCCTTGTTTTCCGCGTTCGTCTCTCTTTTATCTTTTAACAAGCGGAGACAACTTTGCGTTTCCTCTCTTGGGTGTAACAGTATACGTACATTTACCTTACTTGACAATGATTATGGTCCTTGCGTCATTCCTCTTCATAGTAATGTCTTACTTGGGTCTGAACAAGACAATAAGAAAAACAAGCGAACAAGAAAAGTTTTTTACACTAGGCAGAAGTCTGTGAAAACAAACAACAACATACGGAAAAATTGGCTAGAAAAACTGAAAATGTGGTTGAATGGGAATAAAGGAAACTTCTAGTTGGCTCTTTTCAGGTTACCCCGTCACTCTTTAAGTAAGAAAGGACCCCTGTGGTGGCTCCTAAAGCACTACATCAGTAAGTCACTTGTGACTTTCCACCAACGACATAGTCACTTAGGTCCACTCAGGAGCATTTTTCACTTTTTCATTGCTTATAAATGTACATTTACTGCTCTTTTCTAATGGAAGAAAACCATTTTAAAATCGGACAATAAATAATTGAGGTCCAGCCATCCAAACATGGCCTCTTTCCGAAACACAGTTTTGAGAAATTCAAGAAAAACGAAAGTTGAAATATCAGCATGTTTGGGTAGGGTAATGCAAAATAGCTTTGTTCACTGAGAAAGAACACAAATATGCATATTTAATGAATGTATAAATGTGTAGTGGAATGGTTCCGGCATAACGCTAAAATCAACAACTCCATAACAAACCCTTGAACACCCCTCTCGCTTTTTTTGCCCCATTGTGCAAAAAGCTGCTAGCGGACAAGCGACACATTCGCCGTGAAGGTAAGTCACATATGGCTATCGTATCTTTTTGTAGAACTCCTCAGGCCTGTCGCGAAAGGCGTGGACAAGTCAAATAGTTAAGACGATGACGGTCATTCAGTAGGTCTGAGATTCAATCCTGGCTGGATACCTTCTCAGTTGATGGATAAAGGTAGGGTGTTCTCCGAGTCTGCCAGGTCAGCATGTGGACAGACCTGTCAGTGCATAACCTCCCCCGTAGTGTGTAAACATTGCACACAGAACATCAAAAATGCACGAAACAACAGAAACAGAAAAATAAGAACTAGAAGGCAAATGTAAATATAACAAAACTAAACAAGACGATAAAAATATCAAGTTTTGCGTTCTGATTCTGTTTCGTGTGTGTGTGTGTGTGAGTGTGTGTGTGTGTGTGTGTTGAGTGTGTGTTTGTGTGAGTGTTGTGTGTGTGTGTGTGTGTGTGTTGTGTTGTGTGGGGTGTGTGTGTGTGTTTGGTGTCTGGCGTGTGTCCTGTTCAGTTTGTTTCTGTGTCTGAATGTGTGCCATGTGTGTTTTCTGGATCGTATTTGCATAAACACGACAGCCACTTTGATTCAGATGTCGAGTAATGCATGTTAAAAATCCTGGAAGTATATCGGTGTCAGGCGGGTTTAAGGACACTTGAAAACACGTCACGTGCACGTCCTACAAAGACAGAGTGTTGCAGTGTTAAATGAAAAATAAAAAAATCTACTCTGCCTGAATGAAGTCAATAATAATTGTTCATAGCTGTAGTCCGAATAAGAGCAAGGGACATGCGGCCCAGCTAAAGGTAAACCAAAGTGTTTTGGGGCGGTGACGGTTACTATCGTGGCGGTTTGCTTTTAGGAAGGCATCTGAGAGTGTTCTGATGACACGTCGCATCACTCAGCCATAAATCACAAGTAGACGATTACGAGGAGGATTTCACACGCAGCAGATGACAAAACACGTGCGGGCGCGTTCACAGCGCGCGCAAGCACACACACACACACTCACAAAACACACACACCACGCCACACACACACACACACTCACTCACAACAACACAAAACACACACACACACACACACACACACACACACACAACACACACACACACAGGGAACACACGCACACCAACATCACAGCCCCCCCCCCCTCGAATGCATTAATCAAAAAAAAAGAATAAACCATAAAATAATGAATACATTAGAAACAAACAATAAAGGAAAGAAAAAGCAAAACAGTACATGTAAAGCATAACAAACAAACAAACAAGCAAAGCAAGCAAGCAAAACATAGACAAAGGTAGGAGTTGTTTTGTTAAAGATGAAACAAGCTACCACTCCATAACAAGGTGTGTTGGAAGAGGAGGTTTTAACTGAAGTAATTATTCATGATATTCCGAAAGAAATATATGTAAAACTTGCGCGTATAAACGCAGGCTAGCGAAATCCACGATATGCTGTTAGTAAGTAAAAATTTATATTCTAGACATAATTATGCTTGCTTGGATGTATTTATTCTCGTGGTTTTGAAAAGATGAAGAATTGTTCTTAGAATTTCGTAGTGGTGTTTGACATGGGGTAAATAAGCTTGTGAATGTATGCTGGGGGTGGATTAGTGCACAAATTTTGTACATCTCTGTTAAACATTAATATTCATAGAAATATTAATGTTTTCATTTTTTCATCAGTTTATTATCAATTTATTTATTTATTTATTTATTTTTAGCTCTAATTTGACTCTAGTTGGCCGGGCATCACATTAAAGATCCTAAACCCAATTTAATTTTTTTTTATTTTTTTAAATTTTTTTATTTAATTTATTTTTTTATCTATTATTTTATTATTCATTTATCTATTTTTGGTCTCTGGGCAGGAGCTTTTTAAAATAGAAGTGTACATTTTTTTGATGTTGAAGTTGGATTTTAATGTGTCTTTGTAAAACATGGGTTTCATTATAACCCTTGGGCACCGGGGGGTGGAATTTTTTGAGTGTTTTACCCGTTTGGGTGGCCCCGGGGTTTGTTAAGGAAAAAGGTAAATGTTTGGGGACAAAAAATGCTGGGGTTTCATTTTGGGCCCGTACGTTGTAGACGGAATTGAACAATTTTGTGATAAGTCGAAAAGGACAGTGTTTTGTTTTAAAAAAAAAATTGAAGGGGTGGAAATGAGTGGCATGTGTGCCTTTGATAAATTTTTGGCAGTATAAGAGATTTTTTTTGCGAAAAAACACAAAAATTGCTAATTTCCATTTTTGGTGTGCATGGGCCCTTTTCAAGTATTTTGGTTTATTTGTATAGCATAATTTAAGAATTTTCCCCCTGAGGCAGGGGTTTTCTTTAAATGGTTCAGAGAGGAGAGCGGGAAAAAACACTAGATTGCTAATGGCCAGTTTTAGGTGTGGGATGCCTTATTTAAGTATTTTGGTTTATTTTTATAGCTATTTAAACAAGAAGTTTTCTCTGAGGGAGGTGTTTCTTAAGTTGGGGTTTTTAGGAGAAAATAGAGAAGAGAGAGAGAGAGAGAGAGTAGAGAGGGGAAAAGGAGAGAGAGAGAGAGAAGAGAGAGAGAAAAAAGAGAGAGAATCACAACCCCAAAAAAAATCGTGTTGAAATCACCCACCACCAGGTAGGAAATAACCGAAAAAGCCGGTTATAAAAAATTGATCTCTTAAAAGCCAGTAAATAGTGATCATGTTGATAGCCTACACGAAAACACCCCAATCAGGTCTGGCTATCTTTTTCTCTGTTGTTCAGCATTCATTTCAAAGTCCACAATAAAGTTTCACACACTCGCACAAAAAGAAGGTGCCGTGGGGCCCCACACATGCAACACACACACACACACACACACACACACACACAACACACACACACACACACACACACAAAACACCAACCCACAAACCCCTCATACAAAAGAAACAAATGCACACACAAACATGGTTTAAACAAACGCTTTACCGCAAAAATCATACTACGCAAAACACACACACACACACACACACACACACACCCCACACACACACACACACACACCAAACACACACATACACACACACAACACACACACAACACACACACACACACACACAACACCCACAACACAACACAACCACACCACACACACACACAACACACAACCAACACACACACCACACACACACACACACACACCAACACACCCCACACAAACGCACCTACTCTTACCCACTCCCACCAAAAAACAACCGAACGCGCTCTGATAAAATACGAACGCCCACCCCCCGGTGTAAAAAAACAAAAAAAATAAACATTCGCTTGAAACAGACAATCGAAAAATTTTTGAAAGCTTTTTCCAAAACATTAAACAATTTTCTCGAAAAAACCAACCACGGATGATCATTGCTAATATTTATTTTTCCTCTCATTCAAAAATATCAGTAACACCAATCTTTCCCGTCAATTCCCTTAAAAGCCAAGAATCGAAAACCCGGGTGGCAGTTATAACGAAATGAAAGAACTTTTCAAATTTGGCACATCATGCAGCAATAAATAAACAGAAAAGGGAAAAAAATTTTTATCGGTCCTCTTCATCACGAAATATTTTTGCAGAAAGGGAGAACCTCTCCTACTTTGGCAACAGCGGGGCTTCCAAATAAAGGGGACTAAATAACTCGGCGGGTTTTTAAAAGCAAAATTTTGGATTTTGTGGGTTCAAAAAACCCTCCTCCTCTCGCAATTTTTAAAACCCGGGCAACCAGGCTAAAGCCCTGCTCTCCACAATTTTCAACTCCCCTTTGGGATCTTTAGTGTGCGCAGCCAGAAGGCTTACGGATCTGCCCTTTTTCTTTGTTTGCTAGATTTTTAGTTCATTTTCCTTCAAATTGACGAGAAAAGTCAAAGGCCTCAACGAGGAAAAAATTCTGAACTTCCGAGTTTAGTTATTGGCGGGCAAAACGTTTGAACTATTCCCCCCCTTCCTCAAATATTTCTTATGGGAACTCCCTCGAATCGTGTCAACAACTAAAAACCCCTTTTTACTCCCCACTCTATCCCCCAAACTGCAAAAACTTAACCCTTTGACTCCCTCACCCTATCCACCACTCCGCGGGTTTCTTTCTGCTTTGCTAGAGGGAAAATTAGGAAAAGAACCCGGCAAAATTTTTAAAAAGGGCCCTTTTATGGGGAAAAGGGGGTTTGGAGCACCTGGCACAACGGGAAAACTGGAGGAAAAAGAGCACCAGTAGACCCAGGGAGAGAATGCTGAGGAAAGGAGGAAAGGGGGAGATGCAAAGGGGGAACGAGAGATAGAGACAGATGGAAGTTTCCCTGGTCGCCCCCGCCCTGCGGCGGGGGACCTGATGATGAAAATGATAAATTTTTCTAGGGGGTCTACACTAAAACAATTTTTCTCTGGACAGGGTGCGGGAGTCAAAGGGTTTTGTATTCGCTTTGGGTAGCATTGGGTTTACAAAGCGGGGGGTTTGGGGGATAGGGTTTAGGGGGTCAAAGGGGCCCAAAATTTTCCCGCTTTGCTAGCATGGTTTTACAACACAGGGTCCCGGTTGGGCGGGGGGGCGGGAAAATTAAAGGGTTAATGTTCTGTGACGAGCACTACACGATGCCATTTGGGGTTTAAAAGTCAAGACTTCCAGGGGAAAGGTCAAGTTCGATCATCATTGGGGGACTTCTCACCTGGTGGGGAAGGAGTGAAGATTTTTTAACCCCCCCCCACCATCCCCCGAACTGCAAAGGGCGACGTAAAGTGGGAAACAGACATGGCCTAAATCCCTTTCCCTTGGGTTTCTCCTCCCTCATCCTTGAAAGAATTTTTTTGGAACCACACCCACCCTGGACCCCACAAAATAACGCCCGTGCACACACACACAAAACACACACACCCCCTATAAAAAACACACCGCGCACGTGCACAAAACACGCACAAAAAAGCACACAAAACACCCCGCAAAGCAAAACAAAACGCAAAAACCCCCCAGGGGAAAAACACATACAAACACACACACAGACACTCATGAACACACATAGAACCCCATAAAAAACGGGACAAAACACACCACAAAAACAACACCCACACACACACCAACACACACACAACACCAAATACACACAAATACACATACACACACCCCCCACACCACGCACACACACACACACATGCACATTTCACACAAAAACTTTTAAAAAAAAAGACAAATCACACACACAAAACCCCATAACACACACACACACAAACACACACACACACACACCCACACACACAACAAAACAAGACAAACGAACAATGATATCCCGCTTTGTTTTTTTCACGAAGCAGCAGAATCAGTTATCATTAAAAAGGGTCGGGGGTGATTAAAGTTATCTACAGTACGTAAAGTGCTTCGTCCGGATGAATTCCTACACAACAGGAGTTGGGGTCTGTTCCATAAGTACACTTTTTACAGGATTGGGGGCAGCTGGGAGCAAACAGCAAACAATAATTATTCATTTTTTGTTTTGTTTTTTAATTTTTTTTTTTTGGTACTGACATAAGCACAGCAATGAAACTCTACATTAAGTCTTCGCCCTAAAGATCCTACACTAACAAAAGCACGTTAGCGAAGTTTGTCTTCTAGGGTTTTTTTGGGGGGTTTTTTTTTGTTTGTTTTTGTTTATTTTCCCCGCTAAGTGTTGAGCAATTTATTCTTTGTTATCTATATAGACGCTTGACAAAGGCTCGCCGACCACTTGTTACACTAACTACGTGTTGTTTCCTCTTTTTTTTCTTTTTTCTTGATTGATGTTTGCTTGAACGCTGGCAGACATTGTGATTTAGAATGCAAATATACCAGAATGCTATTGGAGGGTTTTCGCCAGTACAAAGTATACTACAATGCCCCTGGGGGGAAGGAGGGGTCTACATTAATACAGGGACAATAGAAACTGTAATACAATTACACTAGAAACTGTAATACAAGTATACTAGAATGCCCGAGAGGATTTTACAATAATACAAGTAACATTTTAAAGCTCCCGGGAGGGTCTACATTAATACAACCCATACCAAAACTGTTATAAAAGTACACTAAAACAGCATTAAAAACTTGACAATCAATTTTAAACACAGATTATAATCTATTCGCATATCATATAACAAATTTTTACATACAAAAGAGGCTAAGAAAATTTCTAAAGTATTTCCAAATCCCTCCTACTCAATTTTCTCCCCTAACCTCTCCCAGCTATACACAAACATCAGGGATACACACACATGCTCACTCATGCACACACACACACACACACACACACACACACACACAAAACACACACCCAACAAAACACACACACACACACACATTCACGCACGCACACATCTCGTCTATAGCCCCGATACAAAAAACTATTATACAGGCAGGGGAATTAGTCTGATGATATGGAAGGTCTATATTTATACAAGTACACTATAATACCCATGGAGGGTCTACAACTAATACAAGTATACCAAAATGCTCATGGAGGTCGACACAAATACAAGTAACTACAATGCCCATGGAAGATCTACACAAATTACAAGTTTTACTATAATGCCCATGGAAGATCTACACAAATACAAGTATACCAGAATGCCCATGGAAGATCTACACTAATACAAGTATACTATAATAACCATGGAAGATCTACACAAAACAATACACTTAAAGCCC